>OLKM01000530.1:35000-47500 GCA_900291075.1 Melanogrammus aeglefinus | reverse complement strand
CGCTCGGAAACCACATTCACAGAAACAGAATGTGAAAATATAATTTACCCATTAATGAGGAAGAGAGAAGTAGAGAAAGAGGATGAGGAAGAGAGAGGGAGCTGGAGGGAGAGAGACCTTCTGCCCCACCTTGGTTTTTTTTCCTATGCCCTTCTTGTGTTTTTCCGACTTTATTTTCTGGCCAAGGATACAACAAGATCACAAGCCTGCACCAGGTGCCCGATTTGTAAAAAAAATGTAATATTATTAAGAATGAATAATTTAATTTAATTTCTTGGCCTTTCAGACAGTATGAATTTTTTAAGGGGCAAAACACTACTTTCTACACAGCCACGGTGAAAGATTTGTAGAGAAATAGATAGAGAGAGGGGGGAGGGAGAGCAAGAAAAAGGGGAAGAGAGATACACAGAAACGGGCACAAAGAGAGACACACACACACACACAGAGAGAGAGACAGCAATACAGAGAGAGAGGTGGATGTGTAGAGCACAGCAGCGGGGAGGGACATGGAGGTAAACTAGAGCTGCATGACGAGAACATGGGGCCGCAGGGCCTCTGACCGGGACCGGCGGTCTGAGCCTGGATGCACTGTGTCAGGCGGTGCATAGGGGAGCGCCTGGGAGATTTCCCCACGGATGGAGGCCTTGGAGCCAGGTTGACAGCCCACACAGAGACCCTTGTTTCGGAGCCAAAGGGCAATAGCGTCAGCGAGTGTACAGCCACAGAGTATACATGTACACTCAAGACACGCACACCCACATAACCACAACCCATGGGTGGAATGTCGGCGCTCAACGCAGACACACATGCAAAGAATCATAAGAAGAAATCCGAAAAGGATTTGTGCAGAAAAGGCTTTGATTGTAAGCTAATTCCTAACTAATCAAATTTTGAAGGAATTCACAGCACCGTTCCGTTTATCCAGTTCACATGGGCAGAGGGTTGCCAGGATGAGATAACACACTCGCACGCAAACACGCATACAAAGAAGCACATACACACAAACACACACACACAGACAGTAAGCCAGGCAGTGGAACCAAAAAGAAGGGTAACAAACTTAACGAATTTTCTAGATGGAATATTGCAAACATGATGACTGTTGCTCATGGATGTCCCTTAGGCCAAAGTTACAAGGATGCAAGAAAGGCCATTTGCATACAGTGCTGAAATGTATGTGTGTGTGGGTGTGTAACAATTATTTATCTCTGTTTATCCGTTTCGTTGTCTAAATTCCCGAACTGATTGACACAACCGGGCCTGTGATGATTCTGCGCTCAACTGATGGAAAGACAGACGAACAAACAACGGCAGAGTGCTCACAAACAGAAAACAATCAGAGGGAGCGAGAGGGGGAGAGAGAAGGCGAGCAGGGAGTGAACACAGAATAGGGAGCGAGAGACACAGATCAAGAGAGGGGGAGAGCGAGAGCGGGTAGGAATGGCAATTACAGAATGAGTAGAAGTTAGACGAGGGAGACGGAGAGAGAAATCCATGTATACATCCGTTTTCCTTTGAATTAAACAATGCTTACGGCCCCGCCTCGTCCCTCTGAACGCGTGCTTTGATCAGCCCAGGGCTCTGACTGACGAGGCGAAGGGATGGCTTATCAACAGGCGTCAAAATGACAACCTCTCAATGTGACAACTTTTTTCAGAAGTCGGGTGCGGGGGTGTGGAAGCAAGGTCTGCGCGGGGGATGGATGGTATTCTTACTGCGTCGATTCCTACACTTATAATGGACTGTCACGCACCCACACCAGGGAGACGGAGACAAGAGTGATGGAGGGAGGGAAACATTCTGAGAGAGGGCTGCGACCAATTTATCTTGTCTGATTGGCATGTGATGTCCCTGAGGGTTACATGGGGGGAAATATGTGGGTCGTTGTTTTTTTTTTTAATAGATTCTTTTGAGACATTTCTATTACAAATATGTCATGTACCACAACTTGCTTTTGTCACCGAGGAAGAAGAGGTGGTTGGCTTGGCAATAAACGTGCATCCTGAATGGTTGGCTGGGAACTCAGGAGGTCCTTTCGAATGCACCAGAAATAATCAATTAGGCCCATACAATTCCCCGCTGTGTACGCAGTGCTGTAAATGTCCTTGTAATATCCAAAGGGCCCTCTTTACAAACTGTACACGGATGTGAACACTGTGCTAGAACCTGGTTGTCATTGCAAACCCCTGGCATGTCCATGTCATCTGTGCTGATTAGAAAAATCCCTGGGATCTTATGTCAGGGTCAGAGAAGAGTTTAAGGGGCAAATGTTACAATGGGTATCGTTCATTTTTTGGGTGTCTTCAGATGACAGATATTTATCCATTATTCTGTCCATCCATCACACCTCACCCATCCATCATCTATCTACTTATCCATCCCTCCATCCATCCACCCATCCATCCATTCTATTAGACAAAGGAGAGGCAGGGGGACAGTGGGGGTGGGGCTGTCTGTCTGTGTATCTCAGCACACCCATCAGTCAAACTAGAAGCCTGGGCCGGATATGGTAAACAAGCTCAGCCATACATACCCCCCCAACCCCCACACCTGCACCCCAGACCCCCTCCTCTCTCCCGGGACCAGACCCCACCACAGCCCAATTAGCGGTCTGAGGAACCCGGGGACAGGTCAGACGACGGAGGTCAGCGTGTGACACACATTGAGGTATGTCGGAGATGGAGACGGAGGGAGGCGGTTGACTGCGCCGGGGGGGGGGGGGGGGGGGGGGGGAGGGGGGCGGGGCGGGGTGCGCGTACCCACCGCAGTCAGTGATATCTTTATTGACCAGGGAAAATTGCCATGTCGATGCACTCTCTGTGATTAGCTCCTCTCCTCATTGATGCTATTGACTATTGGCCGGGGAGCATCTGAAGTGCTGGCTGGAGTAGGGCTGTAAAGGGTGGGGGGGGGGGGGGGGGAGAAGACACAGCCCACCCTCAGCCCCCCCCCCCCCCCCCACACAGCCGTCTCGGAGGGATGGTCAACAAAAGATGCATGGATTCAGATGGAATCGTAAAAACAGAAGAAGGCAGAAGGCCTTCATAGAGAGAGAGGGCCTGGGAAACAGTTTTGGAAGTATGGAAGACAGAGTGCGGGCCAGTTTCCTCTTTTGGTGACGGTGGGATTAAGATGACCAGCAAGGCAGGGAGAGAGCATGCTATAAAATGACATTAGATAGACTTTTTCATAGATGTTTTCTTTTACACTTATTGAATTACAAAGCTCATTATATTATGCGTTTTAAATTTGTTGTCATTTCGTAATTTCTTTAACACCTCAAATGAGCCTATCAGTTAGTTTTAAGGAAAATACACTTGATTATTCTTTGATAACTATCGTACTTTTCATAAGGCTTATATGAGTGCGGGTCTGCATTTACAGTGTGTTTTCAGGGCCTAATGAATTGCTCTGCACTGTTCACAAGAAGTGTTTCTTGTATTTATGGCTTTGTATGTAACTACTTGCTTTTATGTCACTAGAATACCTGAAAGGGACTCACGCCTCCCCGTAGTGCTCGGAAACCTGCTCTCTAAATTAGCTTAGTGGTGTTTTAAAAAAATATTTATTGTTGTTTACTGCCACTCTGAATGATATTCACGGCAGGCCTAGGGTATTTATTATGGGTGGCACAAAATCGATAGTCCGAATAAATCTCAAGTGTTTCAGCTGTGATAGTTTTGTTATTTCTGTTGTGTGTATGTGTGCCTGCGTCTCCGCGTTCACAAATAGGGCCTGATGGAGATACATTTATCAAGCCCTTTTAGGTGTCTGCCACTTGCTTATATAAAAAAGAATCTCCAAAGAGTTTATTGCCTGTTAAAGCATTTTGTCATTTATTTTGATTTGTGAAATCATATTGTGGACATTTGCCAAGACCTAACATATACAGTATATGTGTGTGGGTGTGTGTGTGTGTGTGTGTGGGTGTTTGCATGCACAAAACAAATAAAAGAAAATGTAATGGAAAATGAAAAAAAGCATGAAGAAGATATGAAAGAAAAGAAGACGGAAAGAGAGTATGAATGAAATTACACACACTCTCACCCACACACGCTGAGTCACAGATACATACATAACCATGCACTGTTTGCAATGCATAACTCAGCAGTAAGCCTCTTTCTGCGCTCCGTCACGAGAGATGGGAAGTCAGAGAGCAGAACAAGGCAACTTTATAATCCTTGCCGCTGTTATGCTCTCCAGCCAACCAACCGCTCAATTCCACAGTCCTCACTGTACCTCTCTCTCTCTCTCTCTCTCTCTCTCTCTCTCTCTCTCTCTCTCTCTCTCTCTCCTCTCTCTCTCTCTCTCTCTCTCTCTCTCTCTCTCTCTCTCTGTCCTCTCTCTCTCTCTCTCTCTTCTCTCTCTCTCTCTCTCTCTCTCTTCTCTCTCTCTCTCTTCTCTCTCTCTCTCTCTTCTCTCTCTCTCTCTCTCTCTCTCTCTCTCTCTCTCTCTCTCTCTTCTCTCTCTCTCTCTCTCTCTCTCTCTCTTCTCTGTCTCTCTCCTCTCCCTCTCCTCTCTCTCTTTTCTCTCTCTGCTGTCTCCTCTCCTCTCTTCTGCTCTCTCTCCCTCTCTTTTTCTCTCTGCTGTCTCCTCCCTCTCTCTGTCTCTTCCTGTCTGTCTCTCTCTCCCTCTCCCGTTTTGTCTCTCTCTCTCTCATACACTCAATCCTTTTCTCTTCCACTCGATTGTGTCCCTCTCCCCCTTATCCTCACTGTCTCTCACTCTCTCTCACGCATAGCTCTCTCGCCTGCTCTTGTCATTTCTTCCCTCCTTTCAACATCTTTCCATACCCCTGCTCTGTCATCATTTCAAAGATCAGATCCTCTGTTCTGGCCCCACATTGTTTCCATTTTCTTTAGACTGTCTTTACTGCTGCTGTATTATTTGAAATGCTCCTTACTTTCTCTCCACCTCTCCTCCCTCATCTCTTTTTATGTTCCCTTCTTTCAGTCTCCCAGTCACCCCCCCAAGTGTTCATCGACACATGGGTCTGTGTTTGTGTTGTCTGTGTCTGTGTGTGTGTTGAGTGTGTGTGTGTTGCCGGCACTCACAGAGCGAACATATTGGCCGTCTCAAACCCACAGGAATATATTGACACTGAAATGCATTCGCACACACACACACACACACACACACACACACACACACACACACACACACACACACACACACACACACACACACACACACACACACACACACACACACACACACACACACACACACATACAAACACATACTGATACATACTGACACATGAACAGTTAGTGACACACATCAATAACCATGCACACACACACACACAACACACACACCACACACAACACACACACACACACACACACACACACACACACACACACACACACCACACACACACACACACACACACACACACACACACACACACACAGTTTCACAGACACACACAACACAACACATGCACACACTTACACACACACACACACACACACACACACACACACACACACACACACACACACACACACACACACACACACACACACACACACACACACACACACACACACACACACAAACACACGCACACAAACACACACACCCAACCACATCAGGAGTGCATTCATGTGGAGCATGGCAAGCAGTACCAGCTGGAGTGTGTGAGCCCTAGCTGGGAAGGTGAAGAGAGGTCTGCTCTGAGAGGACCATGTGGTCCTGGCTCCAGCAACATTTAGTCCCTGATTATTATCAACTCAAACTCTCTGTTGCCCGCCTAAGTTAATGGCTCCAAAACGCTTTTTACACAGATATGTTCATGCCACTAGGTAATGGGCATAAAAAGTCCATATCTAAAAGTCTGGCAGTTATTTTGCTTATCAAGAACTGTTCCATGTGATATTAAAACCACTCATATTCGATGTGCCTTGTGGAGACCATATAAAGAGTGTCGGCTTTGGAAAATTCTTTCAGTCCTCATTCTGAGCTTGACGCAGGATGTTCCTGGGATTGAGGTAGCAGAATTTAGCACTTTAAGTTTGTAGAATGTTCTCTCAAAATAAGAATGGGGATTGGGCTATGTGTGTGTGTGTGTGTGTGTGTGTGTGTGTGTGTGTGTGTGTGTGTGTGTGTGTGTGTGTGTGTGTGTGTGTGTGTGTGTGTGTGTGTGTGTGTGTGTGTTTAAGGGGTCTGATAGGATTCTGTGATTTTACAGTCAGCACTGAATAAGTGACAGAGCTGGGGGGGGGGGGGGGAGCTGGTGTTAGAGAGCCGACTGTCCCCCACGCTCTCTGGGCTGCTGGCCCCTTAGACAGGACAGGGGAACCATGAGTCTCTCCCGCGGGACATTCTGAAGAAGCACACTTCGTAGTCATCCAACCTTGAGGAGATCCAAACACGCCACATGTGGCGTGTTTGGATCTCCTCAAGGTTGGGTGACTACGAAGTGTGCTCAAACTTTGCACCGTTGTGTCTTTTGTGTCTGAATGTACCTAAAGGGCAGTTGATGAATGGCTCAGGTGAGAAGACAAGGCGTCCTGGGCATCACGTAGGGCAGGGAAGATGTGTGATTTACACGTGTCCCAGTGTATTTTTATAAGTGCGATTCGGTATGGTACACATCAGGAGATAGAGACGAATGTGGAGAGAGAACAGTGTTTATGGCTTACACCTGAACACAGCCCAGTGATAAATGCCTCGCTCAGCTGCAAAAGCCGAAAAAGCAGAGAATTGGAGCCAACTTTCACTGCCAGAAGCGGGTCATTTGTGACTCTGACCCCGAGTTTCATTTCAGTGCTACAGCTTAATTAAAAAAAACCTGTAAACAAAATTTGGTGTAATGGGGAGATGTTTTACATATGGCCCTGGAGCTCAGCGGCGTTTTATTTATGTTTTGGTACAGGAATGAAACAAATGTTAAAAGCCAGAGGCCTGTCCCTGACTAGAGCTCTGTGGGTTTATGGAGGAACACCCCTACGACAGTAACCTCCAGGGGAGACGGACCACTGCCACCTTGAAGAGTGGAGCTGACAATCCCTGTGAATAACCCTCGCTGGGGACGCAGGCTTAACAACTTCCGCTGGGCTGCTTTGTGAGATCAGCTTCTGGAGACGAGTGGGAGGCAGGATTTCCATTTCTGCGATTACTTTATAATTGTCACTCCTCTCGACGCCCTGGTTGACAACAAACGAGCATCCCCAGCGGCGTGTCCCCCCCCCCCCCCCACCCCGCCCCAGCCGCGGGGTCGATAGTTGAAGGAGGCTCGGAGGAAGACGGGACTCAGACAGCTGGCGCGGCCCGACCTTTGCTCCGCAACATTTCCATGATGTGATTGCACTGCTCCACTGCGGCACCCCGGCAATAGATGATGAAAATAACTGTGACATGTTGTAGATGGGTCAGTGTATGGCGGCGCAGCATATGTTACACCGTGTCAAAAGTGTTATTAATTAGCTTGGGAGGCCATCTTTGGAGCGCACAATAGGAGCGCTTCGTGGGGGTCGGTTTTAAAAGCCTATGATTCCCAGCGCAGCGTTAAGGGAACCGGGGTGCAGGATTGGAAAGGAAACATGAGGTGTTCTGATTTGGGTGGGGGGGGGGGGGGGGGGGGGGATTAGAAAAGTATTTATGACTTCTTACTCTGATCCGGTCTTGGTCAAAACGGGTATCAATATGTTTCCATTTCGATTTGGCAGTATAGTATAGCAGTAACAGTCGCAAGGCTGTTAAGAAAGGTGTTTTACCCCTGTTAGTTTGTCGACGGGGACAGAGTTAGTATTGACGGGTTGTAGTAGTTTGTTTACACCTCACTGGGAGTCGGGAGGACAATGCGTTTCAATGCTCCCCTTCAATCAAACTCTACAAACCCCGCTGTGGAACAACGGCTGTTCAGTGGTCAATATAAATGTCGGGCTTCCCATGAATGACGTGATTGGAAGATACAGTGCTCAATGAGGTGAGGTCATGTCTCTCGACAGACTGTGTCGTGATCGACAGATGGTAATAGCGGCTTGCTTAGGTAGACGAGGAAGTTCAGACAATGTGACCGTAGTCTCATATATAATTACTTAGTCTTGCCAAGTCAGGCATAAGCAGTAGAAAAACGCAAAGCAAGCCAGTTTCTTAGGCCGAATTTTGATTATGTGTCCATTAGTGTCTATGAGGGGGAAGCAAGTTCACATTCTGTACATTTAAAGTTGTGGATGCAGCATATTGGAACCCGTAGTCGTGAAGTAACCCATTTGATCATGGCAGTAGAAAGGGTTTTTGTTTTCTGAATGAATAACGTAAAAGTCGAAGCCCTCATCCTCTCACTTTATCCTGAGTGCGTTGCAGCTTTATGGCGGTAGAAAAATGCCTCTATAGAGGTGCTGAGATGAACCATTGAAATACATTGGATTTGAAAAAGCTGCTATAGTCCTTTTGCAGTCTTCAAACCTTGTCTAGCTTTATGATAAAGTCACTTTTTTGTTTTGCTTTGGTGAGGGATGAAACACCTTCATTTGTTTTGCATCAAACTGAAGCATTTCCCTGCCAATATAAAATTAATTCGCAAGGCTGAAGCTATTCCACAAGTCAAAAAAAGTCAAATTGACGGATTTAAAGGAGTAGAAAAGATCTGCTAGTAACATTCATCAGTATTTCCTCCTTATCACCGTACAAGAATGTATACTAGATTGAAGATACAAATGTTAATGAAAAAAAAAAAGGAAATTCTCCCACAAAAAATGCATTATCTGAATATTTCAATCTTAAACCTTAGTTGATGTACCAACGTAATTAAATAATGTTTTTTCTCAGCAATGTTTGCTAGTAAAAAAAAAGTATTTTTTTCTTGCAAGGGCACCTTCAATGCAATACACTTTATTAAGAGTTAATTAATAGTTTTGAACTCCAAAGGTCACCATGAGGCTTGTTGAAGAATGTGTGTGTGTGTGTGTGTGTGTGTGTGTGTGTGTGTGTGTGTGTGTGTGTGTGTGTGTGTGTGTGTGTGTGTGTGTGTGTGTGTGTGTGTGTGTGTGTGTGTGTGTGTCTCTCTCTCTCTCTCTCTCTCTCTCTCTCGCTCTCTCTCCTCTCTCTCCTCTCTCTCCTCTCTCTCTCTCTCTCTCTCTCTCTCTCTCTCTCTCTCTCTCTCTCTCTCTCTCTCTCTCTCTCTCTCTCTCTCTCTCTCTCTCTCTCTCTCTCTCTCTCTCTCTCTCTCTCTCTCTCTCTCTGTCTGCTAGTTCACATAATACGTGGGATGGGCGACTTGTAAAATAAGATAAAGAGGGTTAAGAACATGTCTACTTTGCGATATATGGGCTCATTTTTACGACCAATTTATACAATCTTTGCCCTTTTGCTCCGTTTCTTTGCGTCTTCCGCTCACTCGCATACACAAATTGAACGTCTCAAAGCTTGACGGAAAGAGGTCAGGGAAGTCAATCAAAACTAATCCCTGCATGTGTCTATTTGTGAGTTTGTGTGTTTGTGTGTGTTGGCGTTTGTATGCTATTGTATCAGGGTTGCAATGAATTCAAGGCGCACTGAAGGAGAAACCCAGCGCTCCAAGATCAAACACATCCACTTGACTGAAGAAATTGGTCTCCTTTCCTAATAGTCGCATGGGCAACGCCGCTAATGCTAACATTGGCGCTAATATAGAGGACCCAGGTATGAGTCCTGTGATGTCGGAAGCTGCCAAAGTACTTTGCTAGCATCAGTGCAATCCTGCCTACTAGCCGTTTAACTGTTACAGGAGGATAGACACTTTTAGACACATTTATGTTTGCCTGTCTATATCATTATCTGCCTCTGTCTGTGTGTGTGTGTGTGTGTGTGTGTGTGTGTGTGTGTGTGTGTGTGTGTGTGTGTGTGTGTGTGTGTGTGTGTGTGTGTGTGTGTGTGTGTGTGTGTGTGTGTGCATCTTAGTCCTGAGGGTTCTGTAAGGCGTGGCCATAAACAAAAGCAACAGGTAACCCTTTGGCTTACATCATGCCCCCACTCAGCTTACACCCAGGCTTTATGGGACCTCAGCCCTGTTTTCACTTTCTGATTGGTTTGAATGTAAGTGTGTGTGTGTGTGTGTGTGTGTGTGTGTGTGTGTGTGTGTGTGTGTGTGTGTGTGTGTGTGTGTGTGTGTGTGTGTGTGTGTGTGTGTGTGTGTGTGTGTGTGTGTGTTTTTGTGAAGTAGAGAGAGATTTACACATTTTAAGTGTAACTGTAACAGGCACTTAAGCACAGGGAGTAGAAGGGGTGCGGCCTTTTCTCGTTAACTTTAATAAAACACTCCCACAGTCAATGACCCAGACAGTAAACCGTCTGCATCTCACACTCCCCAGCACCACTTACACCATGTAACTCTGGCTTGCGTAGAATCTCTCACACACACCAACGCACACACACACACACAAACCAGTACACATATAAACGCATACAACTACATACACACACACAGCAAAACCACACACACACACACACACACACACACACACACACACACACACACACACACACACACACACACACACACACACACACACACACACACACACACACACACACACAACCCAACCCACCCACACACCACACCACCACACCCACACCACACACCACACACACACACACACACACACACACACACACACACACACACACACACACACACACACACACACACACACACACACACACACCCTTATCCTCCTGATTCTCATACATAATTTAGCCCAAAAAATGACATGGTCTTCATGAATAACATTGGACTAGAGTACTAGTACATGCTTCTTCGCGCCACGTAATGCATATCCTCCATCCTTACTCTGGGCTAATTGAAACAGAACCAAAAGAATGCTGAAGTTAATTCCATGTGACTCAGGTGATTCATCTTGTACGTGTCAGAGGGAAAAGCTGTGTTGTTCTTCAATGTGCGTAACGTGTGCCAGAACAAACAGCGTCCATACGGACACCAGGGCCGCCTGAGACATTCCTAAACAGCCACGTCATCAAATAGAGCAGAGAGAGACACAAGGGTTACCGTATATACAACACATGATTCACCCCGAAGAGGGAGACGCAGAGAGTTTGAAAGCAAATGTAAAGCATCGTTGACATTTTAACGTTTGTGTCGAAAAGGTCTTACTCTAGCCACAAGGACTTTTTTTCTTACCACTGACTTTTTTCTTGTTTAAAGGCAAAGGGTTCTCATTGGTGGGAAATGGGGATGAGAGAGAGCCTGTGTTTAGCTGTCTTGGTATTTATTTACATTAAAGACATCGGCAGCTATGATAAGTGATGCGCAAGGGGGCAGCAGGTAATGTATTTAATTGGGCATGATGGTAGGCCATGATATAGTACTGCCATATTCCCTACAGATCGCTTTTAATGAACGGCACCTTAGGCGGCTCGCTGCTTAAACAGCTGCTAATCACCTCATCACTTAGGGATCTTTATGAAGATATGTTATATATAGAAGGAGCACACAAGCATACACACACACACACACACACACACACACACACACACACACACACACACACACACACACACACACACACACACACACACACACACACACACACACACACACACACACACACACGCACACACACACACACACACACACACACACACACCACATACACACACGTACACACATGCACCCACACATACTCACACATACATGACACACATAGATACAGACATACACACACAGAGACACACATACACACACACACACACACACACACACACACACACACACACACACACACACACACACACACACACACACACACACACACACACACACACACACACACACACACACACACCTGTTGAGTGATACTGTGGAGATGGCTGATTAATAAGCTAGGACTTGATGCAATCACAGCCTTTATTAAGATGTTGAAAGATGTTGAGCACTAAGCCTTCCCTAGCTCGCTCTCCTTTAACCATTTCATTCTCCTGCTTTCTCCTGCTCTCTCTCTCTATCGCTCTCTCTCTCTCTCTCTCTCTCTCTCTCTCTCTCTCTCTCTCTCTCTCTCTCTCTCTCTCTCTCTCTCTCTCTCTCTCTCTCTCTCTCTCTCTCTCTCTCTCTCTCTCTCTCTCTCTCTCTCTCTCTCTCTCTCTCTCTCTCTCTCTCAAACACAGGCCATAAGATAAACTTTCTGGCAGCCCGTTAAAAATTACCATAATTTTTAATAACAAAACAATGTGTTTGGACAAAGTCAGTTTTTTGGACGAAAACAGACAGGTGTGTTCGAGTACGGACGAACATAGCTGAGCGCCAAAGATCAACCTGGAGAGTGGCGCTAGAAGGGGTTGAGATAAGCCTGCAAGGAGAACAGAACCGGGGGGGGCAAGGGGAGGGTTTTTGGCTGGGAATAATGAACAAAATGGGTGCAGATGGAGTAGGCAGATGGTTTCATCTGTGAGGTGTAGCTGAGAGTATACAGTATAATGGATATTTCACCACGGAACCTGCATGACTCCTGTTCAGAATGGTGGCCCAGTGTCATTCACATGCTTATGGAGAGCCA
>OLKM01000530.1:0-20000 GCA_900291075.1 Melanogrammus aeglefinus | reverse complement strand
GTGTTTGTGTGTGTGTGTGTGTGTGTGTGTGTGTTTGTGTGTGTGTGCATGCATGTGTGCGTGCGTGCGTGCGGCGTGTGTGTGTGCTGTGTGTGCGTTGTGTGTGTGTGTGGTGTGTGTATGTGTATGTGTGTGTGTGTGTGTGTGTATGTGTGTGTGTGTGTGTGTGGCTTTTGCCTTGATTCGAATGATGAAGCACAGCAGGAGTGGAATGCAGTCATGGCTGTAAAATGGATGGGAAAACAACCACATCCACTGACCTGCAAACTGACCTCTCCCACCTCTTTGCCCCTGTGTTAGCTCAGCAGATCCACCTTCATGTGTGGCTGTGTGAGAATGTGTGTGAGTGTGCATATCTGTGTGAGTGTGCGCATGTCTGTGAGTTCTGGGGTGTGTGTGTGTTATCGGGTGCAAGCCTGTAGATTGCAAAATATAGCCAGCATTAATAACAGTAAAAATAAATAAAATGATTACTTTTTAATTTAAATGCCCACATTTATTTATTTGTTGGTTTCTAGCATATGGTCATTAAAGGCATTAGGTACTAAATATGTTTTTAACTAATTCGTTTTTTGTTTTGGCCATATGTTATTTAAAAAAATCTATAGTCAACACATATTTAAACACTCTTTCTCCTTACCTCTCGCAGAGACCATGATGTGTCATCATTTGAGAAGAACGTTAAGCCTATAGTTCATGCTTGTCCGGAGACGGTGGTCTGTGACGTGGTACAACAACGGGCTGTCTCCCCCGGTTCACTCAGCTTTACTATTCTCCAATGCAGAGCGTCTGGGCGTTGGAACGGCGCCTCGAACCCCCGTCAATCTGCTCCGCTCTGCCCGCAACAGGCTGCATTGTCAAAGCAACCTAGGCTGCCTCATCATTCTTACACCAATCACACAGTAAACCAACGGGTTTAGTCTTCAACAGTTGTCGTCTTGATGGCTTTCAGTCACTTGATCGAGATTTCTATGCTAGAAAAACCTGAGAAAATTATGCGAATGGCTTTATGCCATTTGTTGCAATAAGGTATTTCAAACAGAGAAATGAACAGAGAGAGGGAGGGGAGGGATTACTGAGAGAGAGAGAGAGAGAGAGAGAGAGAGAGAGAGAGAGAGAGAGAGAGAGAGAGAAGAGAGAGAGAGAGAGAGAGAGAGAGAGAGAGAGAGAGAGAGAGAGAGAGAGAGAGAGAGAGAGAGAGAGAGAGAGAGAGAGAGAGAGATGATGATGATGAGACGATGTCCGGTCCCATGGTACATCGTGTGTCCGTTCGCAATGTAATTAAATCTCCTGCGCGCATAGCCTAGGTTACTTATCAGCCGGATCGTCCGACGGTGGTGCGTAACCGGTCTCCGTTCTGCAAACTCTTCTCGGGCGTGTTCGCGCTATACCTCACAGTAATTGAATTAGCTGAGTTTAGGGAGAGGGCGGGGCTTCGCTCTGTTCGAGTGACGCCCATTTCCATTTCAAACCAATGGGACTATCCCCCCGCTCCGCTGTAACCGAACCCACTCGGGCAGTCGGCAGTCTGACTCGCCTTCGGTATCACCTTCTTGCGCCCCGCCGTTCGGTTTCCCAAACATCAGAGGAGGAGGAGGGGGGGGATAACGCTATCTACATGGAGATGTTTTCTTCTTCTTCTGTTTTTTCTCCCTCTGCTCCGCATCATGGCCAGCTATATATGAGGAGGATTCCCCTGTAATGCTGGCATTTAGGTTCGAGGGAATAAACAAGCGTCCCCTTCTGTCGCGCAGCAGCAGCAGCAGCAGCAGCAGCAGCAGAGGAACCAGGCTGGCTGTCCGCTCCGACCAGAGGACTCCTCCCCGCCACGACCGTGACACTTCCACCACATCGCCGTGAAAGGATAGCAAGCCTTTTTTTCCCCCCCGCCAGTCAGCGTGTGAACGTTGGGACAGAACGATCAAGGTTTCCACGTCGCTCATCCCCCCCCCCCAACCATTCCGATGCCGGCGGGGACTGAATATGTGGCTTTGAAAAGTTGCCTGGCGAACGGGGACATCTGACGTAGGACACCACAAGTCGTCATTGGACACGTTCAGCCTTTTTCTTTTCTCCTAATACGTCTTGAGGTTGATCTCCACGTTGTCTATTGGAGAGGGCGACCCCCTTTTGCCACAGACTGCGTCCGACTCTACGCATAAACGAGGGCGCAATAACGGCTGTTTTGCGCATTGTTTTCTGTGTTTCCGAGCACTGCTTTCGACAGTGTGTGTGTGTTTGCTGAAGATTTTTTATTGATCAGTAGGACCATCAGCGGACCTGTCACCAGTGACGTCCCGCGCAACACATGCTTCCCTGCGAGACTCGGACCTACACCTCTTAACAGTTGATAATCTACAAAAAATAGACACAGCGATACGTTGATGCTTTTTCAACATTGAACTGCTTTTTTTTGTACCACTGTTATTAACAAGTGTCCCCACCAAAAGTGCCCCCATCGGATGAACACTGACGCGCATTTCTCTCCGCGCCTTCTATGTTGTGTCTTTTTTTCTCGAACTGCTCCAGAAACCACACACGACCACATGTGCCTGAGGCACTTCACCCGTCCCACCTGAAGCGTCCCTGAAAGCCCGATCCACCTACCGACCGCGCTTCGCAAGCCGAGATTGAAGAGGAATACGTGGCGTGAAGTTTTCCGGCTGTAGTGATGCTGCAAGTGGAAATGGTCCTGATCGTGTGCCTGGTGATGTGGATGTGTGTATTTAGCCAGGAGCCGAGCTCCAAAGTGGTGGCCGACCGCTATGCCGTCTTCTGGAACAGGACCAACCCGAGGTAAGCGCCTCCGAGAGCGGATGGATGCACCGTGCATGTGTTTCGGTTCCACACATCTGCATTGAACCCTAGTCGCAGATTTGATGGAGCGAACCTTTCTTTTATTCGCTCTTCGTTCCCGCGGTTCAGGGGCTGTAGGCAACAACGCCGGAGACACCAGGGTTTTCAATGTTTTTTATTTTATTTATATAGGCCTACATAGGCCGGTGCCTGCTCGTAATTAGGTGTTTCCACTTATAGAGGTGGATTTAAATGATTCGTGACCAAAACGATAACGACGGCGCACTCTCTTTTAAAACTAGAAATTACCTTACAATTGTGCGCGTCGTCGTGTTGGGAATGGGTCACGAACGGTGATCCTCTGTCTCTGTTTATCCTCAGTCAATAAACCCGAGCATTTTGCATGTCAACTTTGTGAGTCCACATAAGTCCTAAACACATTTATAAAGGCGTAAACGAACAGGAACAAGAAGAACACTATTAAACGTCTACACTGTGTGAATGGAATATATCTAAAATAATATAGTAGGCCTATATTTTGGTAACTTTTTTAATGTTACATCAAATTCAAAAGTTTAAATGAAAGCCTAAAGCATATGAACATAAAATAAGGGTTTGGTTGATCGCTCGGCCCAACAGAGAGAGTACAGCCGCCTGGCTAAGGGCCCTGTCCTTCTGTGCAGGACCCCCACCATAGTTCTCCCCGCCGAACTCCTGAGCCCTAAGGATAAAGGAAATAAACACGTTGAAAAATATAGCAAACAATAATTTGATGAAACATGGTAGGCCTATGTTTTAGCTTGACCCTGTGTCAATGCATTTTGGTAATGTAGGCTAATTGTTATTTTTAAATAATTTAAACAACGTCTCAACATGGGCCAACTTTAATTTGAACGGTTGCAGATCCGTACAAGCAGCACACACTTCCATCTCGCTATGTCTTTATTTAACTTGAAGTGTTTTAAATATAAAAGGTGTGTGTAGCCTGTGAGGTAGTGTTACTGTCTGTCTGGGCTGTTTGTCAAACTTAAGTCAAGGCTGTAAAAGGTAGAGCCTTCACTTCTGACTAAACCCATTTACGCCCTCTTTTTTTGTGATCCAACAAATGGTTGATTTGCAGTCTGTTATGCCAACTCCAGCAGTATTCAAAGTTCATTTTTTCCACTGCAGACTTTAGTTTGAGTCTTACTTTGAGTTTCAGTCAAGTGTCGTATTCGCAACAAATGACCCAATTACGATATGGATCTGATGCAACTCAGTTATTGTTCACGAATAACGATCCTCGTATAAATGTGAACTTTTACTGGATAATATTCCCCTGACTTTACCCTGGAATGCAGTAAATGTAATATTTTTTTTTTCTGATTCTATATTCGGAGGGGTGTAGTTAATATCATAAAAGGACAATCTTAATACAATATATTAAAGTGTGAACTGGGGTAAGCCTGATGGAAAATATACATTTTAATCCACTATTATAAGTTGTATAGAGGCCTGTCTCCACATCATTTATTATATTTCCTATATGGACAGCCTCAAACCATATTCCAACAAAACATCTTCTTGTTTTGGGAGAATAGTATTTGCTGCCAAGAGCAGAACGCTGACTTAAAAAGGTGCTTATGGGCTCCACAAGTTCATCTGCAAACCCATGTGGTCCACTAACACAACCATGCTGTAGAGAGAAAAGTTCCCTCGGTCTAAATAACTGTTGGCCGCTCTCAGCTATCCTTCACTGGACTGCCAACTTGTTTGTTGAATCCTCTCCATCCTCCGCTCACCCACCGAATGTACACAAAGCTATTAATTGTAAAAGCTGACTTTGCTGCACAACTATTTATATTCAGTTTGAAGTTTGAGAAAACAAGGCTTATTGCTCGAAGCAATTAGTGGTCGAGGGCTTTGGACCGTAGGGCAGAACGCATGTAGCCTACTCTGTTAATGTCCCGGGCCGGTCTAACAGGGGGTGTAGATTCTCGGGGCTGATATACCGTAGACCATGACTATTGTGGTCTGGCTCTCTGGTCCGGTTGCTTATTTATGTGCTGCTACTTATTTTCTATAGAGGCTCACACAAAATCGAGCTTAATCCTGATGTGTTGTTTCCCTGATAGACACACTTTATTTACACTGCACGTTTCATTCTTTCTCAATTTCTTTTCCCTGCAAACGTTTTGATTTGACTGGCGGCGGAGTTAATTTGATTCCTTCCAGATGTTCTGACAAGTTTTCCGTGGCTGTGTAGTTATAGGTGAGAGAAAGGCAGTATTGAAAAAAAAAAAGAAGTAGGGAGAAGTTTCAATAAATCTACTGTTAATCTCCGAGCCCCATACACACTGGAAGCGACAGGCGACAGAACAGCAGTAAAAAGATCACTATAATAGTGTATACGAGCTGCTTCTTCTGTCGCTTCCTTCTGTTTCTCGGTGAAATATGGGACCGATAGCGAGCGTTACAGAGACTTCAGAGACCTTCACTAGCCCGGGGAAGGGAAACTGGTTTCCTCAGAGGCAGTTGAGAGACGCCGCTCTGCGTTAGGCTTCATACTTAGGCTTAGGCTTCTGTTTGGCAGAAGCCAAACAGGTAACGTTGCATTGCATTGAATTGATGGCGAGAAATGAAAAAATGCGGAACAGACGTGTGATAAGGCGCTGACTCGGTGTTTTGCAAAGTCCCTTTATTTGCGCACGCATGAAGAGGATACCTGGCGTTGTCACACTATTTGCATATAGCAGCCCGTCTCTGGTCCTACAGGACTCGTCCCGGGCTGGAGCTTGTTTCGTTTATTTTTTCTGCTTTGCCTGAGAGTCCCATGGACTGAATTACACCGGCCGAGGTTTGTTCCAAAATTGGTTGTCTGGTATTACAAAACAAAACCGAACGCCAGACTAAAATAACTGCCATAAAGTGTAGTCAAAAGTTGATGATTTGAAGCTGACAAAACGTCATAAATAGAGTTTCATGTTGAAGGCCGTTGTGGTGGTGTTGTTGGCTGGGATTCTAGTTGAATGTATTTGATATTTGGAAAAAATAAACACAGATAGCTTTTATATTTTCTTGAAATTTTTTTCACATTGAGCAAAGAGACTAGGCTACTTGTGATAAGCTCCTCTAAAATTCAGACATGCTATTTCTTCAATAGTTCCAAAGTGTAAGTTGAACGTAACCCGTGACCTTTTGCAACAACAGAACATTTCTCTTGGGTTTCTGAATGTTTGGTTGTTGTGGTGGCTCCATGAGGGGATTTCCTCGCTCCGAAGACCAGAACAGTACAGTACATTAGTCGAATTGCAGAGCAACTGTGTCAAGCGCTTTACTACATTGCTTGTTTAAGCATATAAATAGGTAAATGCTTTATTGCGTCTTAAAGACTTAGCTGAGTTTAATTAAAGTCTTTCTCTCTCTTTTCTTACTTATGTATTTATTCTTAAGAGGACTCAGACAGCTACCCTAATGACTTTCTTCCGCTGTACTACCAGAGAGATCCCATTTCTTTTCATTCTCTCTCTTTCCTGCTCTCTCTCCCTTTCCTATACCCCTCGTTCCCCCTCTCCCTCTCCCTTGCTTACCTCCCTCTCACTGGCAGGGCCCAGAAAATGCAATGAATGAAATACATTCGATATTTCAGTAGCACCACGGCAGCTCTACGGCTGTCGCTGGAGAGAGAGTGAGAGAGAGAGAGAGAGAGAGAGAGAGACGGCCCGCGGGTCAGTCGCGCTGTACAGAGCTGGTGTGTGTGTGTGCGGGGGGGGGGGGGGGGGGGGGGGGGGGGTGCGGGAGCACAGCCAGAGGTCAACACGTATACGCGGTTGCAAAGCATAGCCAAGTGGAAAGTCAGATCAGGTCTGAGAGAAGGTGCACAGGACAACCGTGCTTCTTAAAGTCTGGGGTGTTAAAAAAAAAAAAGGAACACAACAACAACCAGAGAAACCTGATTCTCGGGTCATTGAAATGTGCCGCTGCGCTGTAGCCACACCAGAGAGGAGCTCTCGCTGTACGCTGAGAGGAGCTCAGACAGAGGGTTGGTCAGGGCCTATCTGTCGGGCTGCCCCGCTCCACCATAAGCCCTGATATTGCACTGGGCTCTGCCTCTTCGTGCGTGTTTGTACGTGGCCTGCGATAGTGTCGCGTCACTGCTCTGCGATGGTTCGCTCTCCATTGTCAAGCCTCTCTCTCTCTCTCTCTCTCTCTCTCTCTCTCTCTCTCCTCTCTCTCTCTCTCTCTCTCTCTCTCTCTCTCTCTCTCTCTCTCTCTCTCTCTCTCTCTCTCTCTCTCTCTCTCTCTCTCTCTCTCGCTCTCGCTCTCTCGCTCTCTCTCTCTCTCTCTATACCTCTTTTCCTTTGTCTTTGCTTGCCTGTGTGTGTGTGTGTGTGTGTGTTGTGTGTGTGTGTGTGTGTGTGTGTGTGTGCGTTACCTACGCGTGTGTGTGTGTGTGTGTTTGTTGTGGGTGTGTGTGGGTGTGTGCATGTGCGCTATGTGAGGAATGAGACGCTAAGGTCATGGAGGGCACGTTCCATTGCCTTAAAACTCATAGAAAGCAACATAATTACATCTTTCTCCCCTGGACCTCTCATTACCTGTCACTGACCAGCCGAAGGTGAAAAACTGTCTTGTCACTTTTGTGTGAGTGGGAGAGTGGGTGTTGGTGTGAAGAGGGTAGAGGGTAGTTATTGTAGAGAGAGTTTTTTTGTACGTTTGTGTTTGTGTGTAATTTGTATGTGTGTCAAAGACAGTTTTTTTGGCGGTATGTGTAAGTGTGTGTGCGAGAGATCGTTTCTTTGTGTTTCTCTGTGCGTGCGTCTGTAGAGTCATACGTGTGTGCGCCGACTGCCCTCTGAATGACCAGAAGGTATTTTGAGCCTGTCTCCTTTCCTGGCGTATTAAGACAAATTTTGATATTAAATCCTACATTTGGATGGAATTATATACTCTGCCATGGCACACCATTTATACCCATGTGCATATGTAGGGGTGAAAGTATAGGCTGTCCTTATTTAAAGCCCATTCAATTTCTTATTCAGCTTACTAATTTGGCCTTTTCCCTTCCAAGTCTAATGCATACCATTCTGTCTCCGTCTTGTTTCCTTTTCCCTGATGCGCCTGGAGTGGTGTTTTACTCTCTCTCTCTCTCTCTCTCTCTCTCTCTCTCTCTCTCTCTCTCTCTCTCTCTCTCTCTCTCTCTCTCTCTCTCTCTCTCTCTCTCTCTCTCTCTCTCTCTCTCTCTCTCTCTTTCTATGTCTCTCTTTCTGAGTGCTGATTAGTTCTCTTTAATGACCCCTAGCTCTGTCGTCCTTTTGTGCCTGCAGTGCTGGCGAAAGCCCGTCCACCAAACTGAGGCACAGGGAACAAGACATAGAAAGAGAGAGAGAGAGCAGAGAGAGGCAGAGAGAGAGAGAGAGAGAGAGAGAGAGAGAGAGAGAGAGAGAGAGAGAGAGAGAGAGAGAGAGAGAGAGAGAGAGAGAGAGAGAGAGAGAGAGAGAGAGAGAGAGAGAGAGAGAGAGAGAGGGAGGGAGAATGTGAACAGAGGACGGGAGAAAAAAACGAATGAAATAGGGTTTTACCTTATAAGTCCTTTCTGATCTGAAATATGTTCAAACTATATTCTTATAATTTATCGTTCAACATTTTATGATATATACACACACATGCACCTATTTATTCTATTAAGCGGAGAATGAGCTCAGCAGGCAGTAGTCAATGTTTAGTCAATGCGCTTGGTGGAGCAGCTGTTCTCCAGTGTGGTGTGAAAGAGGTGGAGGTCTCTTGGCTGTGACCCTGCTGGAGCTGCTGTGTGGCGGACAGAGACGGCCCTGTCACCGGGCCGTCTGGTGGTCAGGCTCCAGCACTCGCTCTTCATTTGGTTAATTTGAGAAAAAAAAATCATTATCCAAAAAAAATAAAGAACAAATGTAGATTTTCTCCATGTACATTTATATTCGTATATTAAAGAACGTATGAATATCTAATTTAACCAAAAAACAATATTTTTTATATTCCTGTGCTATTTTTAACAGCTATTTTGCTTCCTTCGCCGGATTACCGACGCAACAATGATTTTATGTGCAAAGATAAATGTCAACCAAGGTGCCACAAAGTAAAACGAGACTTGTTTAAACATGGGGATAAAAATCTTTTATTTTTCTCCTTTTCAATTAAAAACAAACGGCACATATTCAATAGCCTTTTCTACTCCCACATACATGTGCTGCCCATCGATGCGACTGGCGCCGTTTTTCAGTGTTTTTTTCCGCTTGCAGCGTAATCACCCCAAGGTCAGCCAGAGTACTGAACCACCACTATCAGCCCAAAGATCTGTCTCCCTATCCCCTCTCGTCCAAACCCCTGGATTGGGTAGCGGCGTGCTGTATTACTCTAACTTGGAAACATTATAAAGTATTAACCAGTCCTTCTAGCACCCACACATGCTACAGCTGCCCCACGACACCCGACTTCTATCACGGTCTGCCGTGAGAATAACAAGATACATTTTTATGTGTTTGTCGGTTCTGGCGACTAATATTGACTCTGGGCCCCCTGTGTCTCAGTTTTCATGGGATGGGCGGGGAAGTTTGAGTTTAACATGCTTTTTGTATTTCCTTAAGGTCTTTTTTATGTCTTCCTCTGAACCTGCTCTCAGCAGAGTTCTCGTGAGAACGGGTCTCGCTGTCCGAGTGTGTGTCTTTTACGGCCACGGAGCGAACCACAACCCTTTGTTAATGAGAGCGAAGAGTCCATGTCTCCAGTTGGCTTACCAAAAAAAATCCTCTGCTATTTTTTTCCAGAACGAAACAAAGCTATTGCTATTTTTGGTCCGCATCTAGCTCTGTTTCATAGCCAACTCCAATGAAATGTAATGAGATAGCGATTAACGTTTGAGCGTAAAATATCCCCTTCTCTCATCCACCTCAACCCCTTCACCCGAACCCTTTGGAGGGAAACACAAGAGCCGGCGGTATGATAAGTGTTGGGACGTCAATCAGGGGCTCTCTCCAGCGCTCAAAATGTAAAAAAAAAAAAAAGGAAAAAGATTGCAGCTGAAAATGGCGCTACCATAGCCATTTTCTCCTCTGTAAGATGGAGGCTTGGAAGCAGCTGTTACTGTAGTAATGCCTGGTGCGTCTATCACCCCTGACCAGAACGGGGCGCTAGTACTACCGAGCACTTAAGCCTGGTAGCCTCCCGCGCCCTCTCGCTCTCTTCTGTCAGCGGGCGTTCACGAGCGTACCGGGTAAACCCAGAGCCATATCCACGCCGCTGACTCAAACCAGCTCCTTCTGCTTTGACCTTGTTCAACGTATTTACTGTCAACGTCATGCTGTAATCACAGGGCCATGTTTGAATGTGCATTTACACACAGTGCTTACGGTGACTGATAGGCTTTTCATGAAATATCTTTTAGTTTTTCTTGCTTGTCGTTTTTTTTTTTTTTTTTTTTGCTGTTCAACTGGAAAATGTGACGGGAATGATTGAGGCTCTTCGTTTTTTTTGGCCAGACACATTTTCCACAGATAATTCCTTTCATGGTAGACTGGCTTCGGACCCCGCTCTGCCGTTTTCCTTATTTAACTTGGTGAGGGGGGCTTTGGAGGACCGACTGGATGTTTTTCTAGCTGGGCAGCGCTGTGTGCTGCTGGATCGCAGGAGAGAGGCCATCTCCACGTTTTTGAATAAAGACCTAATTGACGGGTTGCGGCCCGTTCGTTAATGACTCGTGAGGTAATATGTCTCCTCAGACATGGCGCGGAACTTCGAGGGTGTCTAATACTGTGAATGTGCTGAGCCTTTCCATCAACCCGTTCTTGCCCGTGGCCAGTGTGACCAGCACCAGGCTTCTTTCCATATGTCCCTGACCACTGATGGACATAATGCATCATTACCCATCCACAACAGCGTGTGGCCACCGCATCACCTGCAAGCAGTATGGATCCCCTTCAAATACCACGGTGCTAAACGCTCCCAGATCCAGTTGGGAGAAAGAAGCTCATAAAGTGCTATTTAATTCGCCCAAACTCTTTTTCATGCTCCTTTTTTTTATCATAATATAAACACCTCCTTTAGCCGAGGGTAAACACCGACCTGATGCCGAAGTAATGGCTCTTTTCTCCGTGTTAAATCTACCGTGGTGAGGAAAGCAGCCGATAATCAGCTAGTTACATTAGCCTGTTTGTATTAACGGTCAAAAAAATCCCCCCCACCCGACACACACCCACCCTCCACTCGCCACCCTCGACCACGCTCCCCGACACCCCATGTCGGGAACGTGAGCGACTGAAAGGCGGCCATTGTTCCCCTCGGCCGGTGCGCCCTGCATGCCCAGGGCTGGCAGTATGCATGCACTCCAAACGGAGGCAGACAAGCAGGGAAGGGTGGTAGGAGATGGGGAGGAGGCCGGCGTGAATGAGGAGTGTGTAAAAGAGTGGGAGGGGAGGGGAGAGAGGGAGGAGAGAGGTTGGGCAGCTGAAGCTGTAGCACGGCTGGGGAGAGGGCGAGACAGATAAAGGGAGAGGGAGAGAGAGAGAGAGTGGGGGGGGAGAGAGAGAGAGAGAGAGAGAGAGAGAGAGAGAGAGAGAGAGAGAGAGAGAGAGAGAGAGAGAGAGAGAGAGAGAGAGAGAGAGAGAGAGAGAGAGAGAGAGAGAGAGAGAGAGAGAGAGAGAGAGAGAGAGAGAGGGAGAGAGAGAGAGAGAGAGAGAGAGAGAGAGAGACAGACAGACAGAGAGTCAGACAGACAGAAGGGGGGGGAATGAAAACAAGAAGCGATGAGGGGACACAGGTCTAATTGTAGTAACCGGAGTGTGTGTGTGTGTGTGTGTGTGTGTGTGTGTGTGTGTGTGTGTGTGTGTGTGTGTGTGTGTGTGTGTGTGTGTGTGTGTGTGTGTGTGTGTGTGTGTGTGTGTGTGTGTGGGGGTGGCGGAGAGAAATACAGTGTGTGTGCGGAAAAAAGACGCAGCGGCGTAACTTCTCCTCAAGCAGCCTTAACCACTAAACATTCTTCCAGGCCCTCCACAACACCACCACAAAATCGGTCACAGCTCGCCATGGATCTGTCTGAGGGGTCTGTGTGTCGGTGTGTCTTCCTTTCCCGGCGATCTGTCTGACTGTTTGTCTGTGTGCGTGAAAGGGACGGGTGGGTTTCTGGTGCCTCTGAGCTGGGACGTCGGCGGTAGGCCCTCACCCAGGGGAGGTGTCGTCTCCTCAGCCCGAGAGACACAAGCGACCCCGGGGCTGCTGAGCCTGGATTAAGCCTGCTCGGGTTTAGAACCAGGCTTTGTTTCCACCCCGACACCCAAGGCTTGCAAAAACAATACTATAGTGGTGGTGGTCGTGCTTACTTGGAGGACTCTTCGTATTTCCTGCGCATGTGTGCTGTGTGTTGTGTGGTTGTGTGTGTGTTGTGTGTGTGTGTGTGTGTGTGTGGTGTTGGTGTGTGTGTGTGTGTGTGTGTTGTGTGGTGTGTGTGTGTGTGTTGTGTGTGTGTGTGTGTTGTGTGTGTGTGTGTGTGTGGTTGTGTGCCGTCTGTGGGAGTTTTGGCCTTAGCCACCGCGTCATTGCACATTGCATCCTTGAAATTGCCCTTTTCCTGTGCAATGTATTTAATGTATTCAGGATGTATGCTTGCATCGAACAGTCCAAGACAGATTGTTTTATTTGGGAACTGTAATTTATTTTGCTGCACGAAAACCATTTGAGTTGTTCGGAAATCCTGAAGCTTAACCTATGTAACGCTTTTGTGTGAACGTTTGGATTCAAACTGAAGCAAAGGCAAAGAAAACAACCCAAAGAAATGAATAACCTGCATAACTACCTGCCATCAAATATATTAAACTGGCAGTACGACAAATATTTTTGTCAGTCTCTATTGTAAGTATTTCGCCATGAACTTGCCAAAAAGTGTGTTCTTTGGCTTCTATACCTTAGGCAACTGCTACTTTCCGAGTATCTTAACCTCAAAAAGAAGAAATTTGTACTTTGGATGGAATACACACTAAAATGTTCAATCATTCAAGTGTATGCCATAGAAATATGTCTGATTGCTCCGACTTGAGCCTACTGACTGGCGTACCCTTTGCTTTGATCACATCAGTTATAGAATGTTTGTGTATAATTTGCTGTGGTGTCGGTCAGTCCCATATGTGCCGCATTGTGCTGCATCCCCGTGATGAATCTGATATGTGCTACAATGTATGCTATAGCAGGCTTGTGTGTGTGTGTGTCCGTGCGTGTGTGTGTGTCCGTGCGTGCTTGCGTTTGTGCGTGCGTGCGTGCGTGCGTGCGTGCGTGCGTGCGTGCGTGCGTGCGTGCGTGCGTGCGTGCGTGCGTGCGTGGGTGCGTGCGTGGGTGCGTGCGTGCGTGAGATTGCGGTCTGTCTTAACAAGGCAGCAGAACCCCCAGTCGTACTATAGCAGAGAACAGCACTATTCCTGACCCAATTCTCTGAGCCAGCTCCTCTGAGACAAGCCTGATAGTTTTACCATTCTGTAAAGCAGCATAGGTGTGTGTTTTTGTGTGTGTGTGTGTGTGTGTGTGCTTGTGTTTGTTTGTATGTGTGCATGTGTGTGTTTGTGTGTCTGCATGTATGTGTGCGTGTGTGTGCTTGTGTGTGTGTGCGGCACACGCATGTCTTTGCAGCACCCACACATATGCATGTGGGCGTGGACAAATGGGTGTGTGCTTGCATCTGCCTCACTGTATGAGGTTTCATGTGCGCACGCACGCGCATACTGATGTGTGTGTGGGTTTGAGGGTTTTCGTGCACGCAAACGTGTGGGTTTAGTGTGTTTAGTGTGTGCACTTTACGTGTTTGGTATTCATGGGTGTGTGGTTCTAAAACTGCACTCTAAAGTGTGCGTGATTTCCCCCCTGAAGGGGAAACGATTGATCTGAGGAATGTGTGATGAATCCCATCTACACCCGCTCCTCTCATGTGTGTCTGGCTTTGACTGGTACAGCTTACACTGAGCACACTACTGCCCTACATACAGGCTTTCCGCGGGTTCATAAAAACTATTAAAAGGCAAAATTCCAAAAAAATCAGAATTTTAGACCTTGAAATTTCTTTAATATGATTGACTTCAGTCTTGCTTTTAAAATGGTTTTGGGGGGAAAACCGGTATTGATTACACTGTAAAAGACCTACGAAACAAAACCAACACGGTCCGATAACCACGGATGCAGACTGTGCATTTCATTTATTTTGAAAAAGTAATTCTTGGATTCCAATTTTCCGTACTTTTTCGTAATTTCTTTGCTAGTATGGACGTCAAATAGGTCTTAGACTTCATTCATAATTGTCTGAACAGACACACAAACTCACACACACACACGCACATACACAAACACACAGACACATTCAGACACACACACATACACACAAATACACACAGATACAGTAGGAAACACACACAGACACACACACACAAATACCGCTCTCTTTTTTTGGTGGAGGAGGGAGGGTAGTCCATTATTTCTTCCGCGAGGCCCAAGTCTCAGGATACGTGGTGTATTTACCCTGCTTGTTTATTTCCTTCCCCTAAATCAGTCAGCAGTGGGCCTTGGAGTGCAGCAGCCTTTGAACCGGGGCCTATCCCATGACTGCAGCCCTAGGTATTAACCCAGAGCCACTGAGAGGCTTAAGAAGCCATCAGCTCATTGTCCGTGGACACAAAAAAACCCTTCCTCTGAACCCCCCAACCACCCCCCCCCGCCCCCCTGAACCCCATCCTCTCTGCTCCTCCTACCCGCTTTTCGTAAGAATGCCCTGAGCCGGTCTCTACTGGCATTCATATTAATCAGTTTAGGGTCTAATGAGATAAGTGAGACTTAAGAGGAGTCCCAAAAGTGGCTAGACCCCCTGCTGGAGCCACCGAGGTGATGAGCTCTGCTCAGGGCTACTATGTATGTATACCCTGGAAGAGTTAGCAGGCAAACAAACATGGTTTTGTTGAATGTCTTCACAAGTTCTCTCCAATGTCAATGTTTGTATTAAAATCACACACAACTTTGTTTTGAAACAAATGTAATTCATGTATTAATCATTTATTAAAGTACTGTCAACACTTTGGTGATGATTGGAAAGTTTGGCTTCCTTGGGGCTGTTGGGAATATCTGCACGTCTCAGAAACATCCAGAAGGCAGACTCCATTGTTGCTCCTAACCCAACCCCCTCCCCATTCTCATCACCCTCTTTCTTACCCCCTGTCCCACCACGCATCTTCAGAATATATAGGTCATGTGGGGTTCTCCCGCTCTTTTTCCCTCCTCACCTCATGGTGTCCCTTCATCTCTGTCTCACTGTCTATCTCTCTCTCTCTCTCTCTCTCTCTCTCTCTCTCTCTCTCTCTCTCTCTCTCTCTCTCTCTCTCTCTCTCTCTCTCTCTCTCTCTCTCTCTCTCTCTCTCTCTCTCTCTCTCTCTCTCTCTCTCTCTCTCTCTCTCTCTCTCTCTCTCTCTCTCTCTCTCACTGTCTTCTCTCTCTCTCTCTCTCTCTCTCTCTCTCTCTCTCTCTCTCTCTCTCTCTCTCTCTAGGTCTGTCTGTCTGTCTCTCAGGGATTACTGGGTCTTTAAGTACTGTAATAACTCCTTGGCTTTTGGGAGTCCCACTGAGACGACCCAGCAGGCCCACTGTCAGTATTAGTACTGTTGTTGTTGCTGAGGCATATGACTGACAGTACATCCTCTCTCTCTCTCTCTCTCTCTCTCTCTCTCTCTCTCTCTCTCTCTCTCTCTCTCTCTCTCTCTCTCTCTCTCTCCTCTCTCTCTCTCTCTCTCTCTCTCTCTCTCTCTCTCTCTCTCTCTCCTCTCTCTCTCTCTCTCTCACCCTCTCTCTCTCTCTCTCCCTCTCTCTCTCCCTCTCTCTCTCTCTCTCTCTCTCTCTCTCTCTCTCTCTCTCTCTCTCTCTCTCTCTCTCTCTCTCTCTCTCTCTCTCTCTCTCTCTCTCTCTCTCTCTCTCTCTCTCTCTCTGACCCTCCGCCTCTATCGCTCGTCTTTCAGCTTTGTGTATCTCCGTCTTTACCATGTGTTGGCTTGCGTTTTGGGCGTGATCATATACAGAGGCCTTGACAATATCTGATCCAATTGTGTCCTGACCCAACCTGCACTCTGTTTTAACGCTTTGACCTTTAAGTCCAGGGCGGAGCCATGCGGCTGTGCTTGCCGCCAACATGGCGGCCTAGCGCAGTGTAGAAAAAGGGGTGTGCGCGTCACCAGCCAGACACAAAGAGGTGGCGTTGGCGACCATGTTTGATCCAGACGAGATTAGACTTGAGGGAGATCGAGTACATCGTAAAAAGGGGCTCTTTTATGTTGAAAAAAACATGCTAGTAATTTGTCTAGAGACCAAATCCAATAAATATATATATATACATATATGCCTATTTATATAAATATATATTTTACTAATGAGTCAATGAAAACATGTTTAGATAGCTTATTATGTTAGGACAATTTTTACGGCTCTTTAAATATAAGATCGAACAATAGTACCGGTTTGGAGCACACGTGACATGCCCGGATATGGGTTATAGAAGTCTTGGTTGTGTAGCCTATTGTGTATCTGAGTTGTACTCTGGGTCGGCAGCAGTTGTTTTGAGGTATGGCCGCTGCTTGGAGTGTTGTGGTTTCCCCTCTGTGTTCCTTATTGCCGAAGAATTCCCAGCCATCTTGCAACTCCGGAGACATTCCAGCCAGGATTAGATGGGGCATGGCCAAAGGAAGTTTAAATAGGTGGTGGTAGAATTTCTTCCTTTTTGGCCTTTTCTTTTTTTGGGAAGAGGAATTAACATGGGCATGGTTGTTAGTCCAACACCATTGATGAGGTCGAAAGTATAGGACTTATACACACATTTGTAATGCGTTTTGCGTGTGAATTCATTTTTTAGAAATATATTCTTGAGCAAAAACATTATTTTTCATCGTGGCTGTATCCTGAAATAATATATTTTTGTACAATAATAATACCACCTTTCTTATTTTTTATAATTAAAAAACTTAATTCACTCAAATCTTATTGGAGTATATTTGCTGTGAAAAGTAGTTTTCATAAATGTTTTAAATAGATTTCCTTTTTTTTATGTAATACAATATACTTATAATGTAATATAATATATATATAAATATTATTTTGTATTAATTAATTTCTAATATCGACTTTAATATTGACCTTCTTTAGTTCTTATTCAATTTAAGTTTTATTTCTGTTTTTTTGTAAATAAATTCCCCCTAATTTTATTTTCATCGAGACAAGCTTTTGGGCTTGTTTGACTTCTAAAGAAAATCATAGCCCGTTAGGCTTTTGGTTTGAAGTCTTCTGATTTTAGCCTAGACCCTGTTCGGTGCTTCTGGTCGTCAATCATGAAATATTCATTGCTATTTGTGAACTCTAAGAAGCTTCACATTTGCAAATCTTGGCACGCGATTCTTGGAAAACGAGGTCACGGTAGACATGTTTTTAATACGAAGGTGATGGAAGGTTGTCTGCTGGTCAGGGTCATTTGACCATGCCTCTTCATATCCTTGTCCTTCAGGGGGTGTCTCACTCTACACAATACTGCGATTTTCCCTTGAATCGCTGTGTTTTTCTGTTTGTGGATGGTTATATGGTTAGTAGCAACACAAAAAAGTGAATTAGTTAAATACTGTTCAATTGGAATTATGTTTCATTCTCCGCTCGTATGGCATTGTGGCTCCCCAACGTGCCATCAGGCAAAGACTTCTCCTCTTCGTTATAGAGGTGCGACAATCCCCCGGTTCCCTCATGACATGACCCCCGTCCATCAGCCCCAGATGTGGGGTTTCAGCAGTGTGGCTTTTAATAATGCATCGATACTCACCCTCTGATTCATCCCGTCGCTCTGCCCGTTACATTAAAGCCCGATCGCGTTCGCCACCGTTCATTAGCCTCGGCGACTTCCCCCGCTTGTATCAGTGGTGAGAGGGACACGGCGGGAACGAAGGCTGAATTATTCACTCCCATAATCTGCCTTTATGTCCCACCGCCAAGCCCGGGCCCCACCGTTATTCTAGTGCATAATTGATCGTCCTCAGAAGTGGAAAAGTTAGAATAGCAGAAGTAATGCGAAGCGAAAGTGTAGTCAGGCGGCAGAGGAAAAGGGGGGGGATGGGGGAAGAGAGAGGGACGGAGGTGGAGAGGTTGGCCCCTGTTGCAGTCCTTTACATGGAGCTTGTGTTAGCCTCCGCCAGGCTTAGGTCAGCTAGCGTGAGGATCGCGTGTGTAGGCCAGCCAAGCTGGGAGGGGGTGCCGAGAGACAGAGGGTGGTGGGGGTGGGGGCGGGGGGGGTTAGTCTGGGTTGGTGTTTACTAAGAAGGGAATGAAAAAGGGGAGGGGAAGAGCGCGGGAAAGGAGGTGGGAGGGTGAGGAGGGGGGTGTGTGTGTGGGGGGGGGGGGGTACAGAGTAACGAGGCCTGACGCTGAGCCGGCCCAGAATGCGGTCTGTCTCCTCGTTGAAGTCTCGCTGGAGCACACGCTGTTGTCAAAAAGCATTTTTCAAAGGAATTAATTTGAATGGCATTAGCGCATGCAACCCCGCTCCGATCGGGCAATTGTTGGGAATCCTTCACGAGGGTTCCTCCAACTCAATTAATTAAAACATCTCCTCCGGAACGAGGCAATCGGCGTACTGTTGAAGGGCTGTTATCTGCAGAGGTGGGACACGGTGCTGGCATTGATTTGGACCGAATCCAGCAAACCTTTTCACTGCCTGCTTGCGAAGGCAGGTAAGATAGAGGTCATTGACATCACATTACAACCATGCAATACAATGATCAATAAACAACAGCCTCCAGAGGAGAGTGGTGGTTGGCTGCGGTCCAACCGTAAAGAGAAGCCGTCCATTGTAAAAATTGACTGGCCCGACCCGAGGAAGTTTCAAGACAAATCCAAAAAAAAAGGGAAGAAAAGCGCTAGCTGGTGCATTTTTTCCCCCTTTTAATTAACCTGCCATTGTTTCTGTTTATATTTTCTAAGGAGTTTATTTTGGCATAACTCAGCCCCCGGAAATTAGTTCCGTTATTCCATTCCCTTAGATTTCCACCTCCCCCTCCCTACCCCACCTCTACACAGTTATCCCAACTCCTTGTCAGCCTCTCCGCTGAGACCCCCCCCCCCCGGCTCGGACGCAACACCCATCCCATGCCGGTGCTCACCCCTCACAGGTAAAGGTGTTAACACGGCCCCAGGTGTAGTCTATTTTACACCCCTCTGACCCTTAACAAAGGCCCGTTAACTGCTGCCTAGCTCTTCCTTTTGTGCTCCCTAACAAAGAACTTTAGCTTTTAATAACAGCACGCCACCAGCCGTGTCAGGGGGGAAACCCGAGATAAGGGCCGCATCGGAGAGGGCTGGCGGGAACCGTTTAATCTGGTCCTCGGAAAACCTAACCAACAAACAACACACGGCCCGGGATCGTGTTCGGAAAAATGGCCATTGTTGAATTGGTTAGGATGTAGCAGACGGAGGAGGAAGAGGATGAAGATGATGGTTATGATGATTGCACATGTGGATATGGGAATAAAACATCTGGTAAAGGAAACAAGAGTGGATGCAGTGTATTTAGTAGCACATAATCATACTCAAGCACATGCACGCAAATACACAGACACAGACACAAACGCACACATAAATATGTACTGGTACACACACACACTTTTTTTAAAATATGACTTTCATATAATATTCCACTTATGATACATATAATATTGAATGATCGCCTATTATTGGTTATTAATTTTTTACTATCTGCTGTGATTTATTCTGTGTTTTTCCTAAAGTGCTTACATGAACCATGGAGTTACTGCGTTCATTTGATTCAGAATCCACTCGGGCTAAGCTTGATCTACATTCTGATCTCCCACCAGCACGACTCTAATACATTAGAGTGTATCTTTTGGTAGAGTCACTACAGTGTGGCCATAAAGGCGTTGGGTGGAAACATTAGCGGCAATATGTCTCGGAAACTCATAAAAGCAATTTACGAGTGCACTTAAGGCACCCATACACCTACTGGAGCCACCCTATAAAGATGCAGCCAGAGATTGCACCAAACCCTTCCAAATTACCCACATTTAAAAGCAATAAAGATGGATCGATAAATGCCACAAAGCCTCTTATGCTCGGACTTATTCGGTTATTTGAGACATTTTTTTATTGATTGATGAAAAACATGTGTTTTTTATTTTCTGCTCATAAACATA
>OLKM01000529.1:274986-286152 GCA_900291075.1 Melanogrammus aeglefinus | reverse complement strand
CAAATACCGGAACATGCATGGTTTGTCCGATACACGCCCAAGGCAACACACTCACACGCAAACACAAAAACACACACACCACAACACACCCACCCAACAAACACCACACCACACACCCAAACAGTGATACACATTACAACGTGAGACAAAAGAGAGACACATTCAATCCCGAGACCACACACACACACGACGACACACACACACACACAACAAACACACACACACACACACACACCACACACACACACAACACACAACCCACAACAACCATGTATACACTCCCCTAAACCCAGTTCATTCCCTGCAGTACCCACCACACCGACTATCATTCTTCATTCTCTCTCGCCTCAGTTGCCTCTTCTCTCTCCTCCCTCTAGCTGTCAATGTTTATTTTTACTCCGTGCCCGCCCCCCCCCCCCCCCTTACATACCATCCATCAAGACTCCTATCCATTTTTCATCCTCCTTATGTCTTTGCGGACGGCTCTCTTTGCCTTCACCCTGTGCGATTATCTGGTAACCCTGCCTAACCTTCCCTACGGTTTCGGTCCTTGGCGGGGCCTTACTGTAACCCCATTCCTTACGTCACCCCCACATCTCCATCCCTATCTCAGCGCACTAACGCCTCCATGGGTTTTAAACCATCCATAGCCATCCATTTTTATGCTGGGCATTTTCAAACAACGCCGCGGCTGACTTTACACACCAAGTGGCCACCAGACTTCGATTTCCCCCATTTAGTCTTCTCTCGGTCATTGCTCTTGACCTTGTGCTCGTTATGTCCGCTTTTGTGGGACATTCGCGCGGTTTTGTAAAGTGCTCCAATCTTGATTTACACCCCCACTTTTTTCAACACCAGTTTCTTATGGAAGAAAACTGCTTTTTTTGCAACCACAGGAACACAATCGGCGTCTATATATTTGCACCACTATTATGAACCTTCTCATCAAATGGCAGACCTGCCAAATTGGTTCCTTCACCGAAAATGCTTTGCTGCCTAGCATAAACGGGAGGCCCCTGGAGAAACCACACCTTACTCCCCGGTCTGAGACCCTGAGGACTTGGTGGATTATATCGGTGCAGGGCATGAGCCTGCGTACCCGAGCTGTACCACTGAGCCTGTCCACTTTCCCTCAAGTGGAATCTTGATGTAATGAAGGATTTTTTATTCCTTTTGTCGATGTTTCTGTTTTGTTTCTGGCCTATGTCCCATATTTTCTTGCTGTGGAACACCCATTTTATAATCAAATCATCATCTTATCTTGTCTTATGTGGGCTGTTAAAGTCGTCTTAAACTGCTGACTAAGAGGAGAACAAAGGATATCGACACAGGGGATCAGTTTCCACTTTTAGATACGAACTTGCAACTTTATTTTCTGTTGATACAGGAAAAATGATATAATCATTTTCGAGTTTGACACGAATATCTATCAATATTCTCGATAATGCTTGTGTACTCAAGATTACCATTTCCAAAAGTCACGCTGAGGGGGTCGTTACATTGAGATTGAAGTATATATTTGCACATTCATCGCCAAGCCTACAACGACTACAGACAGGGCTATGTATATCTGAGGGAAATTGGTCCTCTGTGGGCTGTTCATCTTTGTCTACACATAGGTTCACAGTCCGCCGGGATTGGACAGTACCGCCCACACTATATCCTTGAATCGGCTCAGCAAAATGAAAACACCTGCTCAACGTTCTGACGAAGCTGTCTTCCTAGTACACAATCACAAGAAGGGTCAAGCTCAGTGGAAGCTTTAGTCAATAAAATAATTAAGGAGGAGGTTTTTTCTTTGGATCTGGTTCACAGTTGTCTGCATCACTGCTTCCGGTGCAGACGTCCTCTCTTTGCAGTTGTTCTCACAACGGAATAACAAACCCCAACGTGCACGGACTCTGGATGATTAACGAGAGAAATGGAAAAATCTCTGGCAGACAGAATACTCACACACAAACAAAACACATCACACACACACACACACACACGCACGCACGCACGCACGCCGCCGCCCGCCCGCCCCCCGTGCACGCGCACACACACCACACAACACACACACACCACACACACACACCACACACACACACACACACACACACACACACACACACACACAAGCAACCCAACACACACTTCTCTCTGAAAACCATCCCAAGCCTAATTCATCACCCGGGCTCTTACACTGTGGACGGACACAAGCATAGCTCTCTCACTATCATGAATGGCTCCAAACCCTTTCAAATTTCAATCAGTGGTGGTGGAACTAATGCATGTGCTGTCTGGATTCTTCCATTCTGCTGTCAGAGCAGACACAGGGAGACGGGGTTCCTTTGATTGTTAATATTGTGTTGATTTGATTGTTTGGTTGACTCATTTCCTTGGCTGTTAGATGAAGACCTCATTAAGGGAGCCGTTATGATTGGCTTTGTCAACTTGGCCTTCATCCGATGCAAATTGCCATATTGGTGCGTCACTTCAGTGAAGCAGAGTATTATGTAGTACTTGAGTCATCACCGTCTCATACTTTCGTTTTGGGTTGTCTTATGATAGGACATCTGATCTTATGGGTCCGGTAGGATTTTAGGAGATACTATGGGATTGACTTTCTCCCTGCATTTCATGTGCTTTTATGTTGGTATGTGGTCAGACCATGCTTTAAAAATACATTTGATTTAATGTTCTGATTAGGTGCAGGACAATCAATGGGTTACTTGTTTACCTTAGGACCCCAAAATACATTTTTAGTGTGTCCATGGGTCCCGACCGTACACTAAGCAAGCTCTGAGCACTAGGAATCCTTTCCATTAACAAACTCCAACTGGATCACAAACCAATTTGGGTCCTTGACCATAGTAAACTTAGGGCCCAATTGACTCTACACCGACGCATGTATCGTTGCTAGTTTGCAACTGGCACAAAGCTGATTTTCCCCCGCAGCAAACTCACGCCACTTCACTTGTGCCCTGAGAGGCGTGTCGACCAAAAGCAGAGGTGTGTTCCGCTGCAAATGATACATGGTGCTATCTTAGGGCGCTCTCACACTAGGTCATCTGTACTGTACTCAAGTACGTTTGCCCCTTAAAGTCTAAGGCTGCATCCGAATACTCGTACTTGCATACTATATAGTATGCATTTTGTAGTATGCGAAAAATCTAGCGCGTCCGAATACTCTAGTATGCATTCTGTAGTACGGAAGTCGTTTCCGAATGCATACTACCGCCAAAGTGAACCACGGACCACACTACGCTATCCCACAATGCAACCGGAGTCTGGTAACAAACGAAGAAGAGATGGCTGACCCGACACCACCAATATATCCATTATATAAATATCCATATATATATATAATATATATATTAATATATGTAGATTTCCTTTTCAAGGAGCTATTTGCGTAGAAAAGAGACATTTTTTTTATTCAATAGCAACGATAATGAGACGGAAAACAGGTAAATTTTGCCGCCATCTGGGGGGGAGATACGTCATCTCCAAACATCCGGTGGAGTTTCGGCGGCGTTCTACGCATGTCTGTAGACCGTACTACACAGTCAAGTGTAGTATGGTCAAGTAGTAGACACTAGACAGAAATAGTATGTACTAGGTATTCGGATGCAGCCTAAATCATTTTGCTAGTGTGAGCACACCATCCGTACTCAAGTACAGCTAAATTCCTGAGTACACTTTGGAGAGGTGTGCTCAGGCCACGATGCTAATGAGCTCACACACGGACATGCATGGATACGCAACCTAAGCTGGATGACGTATACCCTTCTACCCCATTAAACAATAAACATGGCGGCAAGTGGTTCACGAGTGGGTTAACGTTGGTGCGATCTCTCACAAGATCAGCAGCTCACGGATTTCACTTTCGCTTCATTTAGAACTACTCCTGATGCTATCGCTGCGTTGTCTCTGTGGAGACAGCGCAGCAACAACTCTACCCAAGCCTCCCCCATCCCGGAACGGAATTACAACAAAATGAAACCCAATAAAACGCCAATATGTGCCGGGTTCGGGAGGGTAAATTGGGGTGCTAGCTCAAGCAGGCAATTTACCTCGGGCAGTGTAAACGCGTAGACCGGAAAAGGCTGAAAAAGGGCTTTATCTGAGTGGAACGGCTCCAAATAAGCAACAAAGTCAGTAAAGTGCCAATTGTGTTCTATGTGTTGTTCTCCATTGTTGCTCTTTTAAGCAGCGGATGCTTGGTGATGACGTATTGCGACGTGATGACGTATACAAGAGGCAACCGTACTCAGGCCCTGTTGAGATTGCCTAGTGCACAGGCCAGCTGCGCAGCGTGGGGGGGGGGGGGGGGGGGGTTAAATGGTTAAATGCCCTAGCAGATAACGCAGTCGGTGTTGCTATTTTGACGTGCCTAGGCAGGTCGGAAGTGTAACATAAGCTTACACACACGTAGGCTGTACACAACACAATCGTGAAAACAATGAGCCTAATTTCAAAATTATGATGTCAAAGACTGGATCTGTTGAACTGCATAGAAATAGCATGTAGATTGTGGAAACATTGTTTTTCCATATGGGCTACATGAATGAACACTGTAATGGGCTATGTAATGTATTAAATAAATTATAATTACAAATATAACCGCAAGCGGTGATTAACGGGATCCGAGCAAAATTAAAGTCACGAACACACTAATGGAAGATATATAAATATAACATATAATTGTCCTATTTAAGGAAAGATGTTCCACTTATAAACCTGAACTGCAGCCTCATTCACATGGTCAAAATGTCCATTGATAAACACACAACATCCAGAAAACTTCAAGCACACATTTCTCAAGTGAAGAAAGAGAAAATGGTTGACGAAGAAGTTCGCCTTAATGCCATACTGTGTCTTCTTGGCAGTCCGATTCTTGGAAACCAATGACCTGGAATGTTGATTGCCTGATGAATTTCTGGTGCTGTTCAATGTTGTGTTTTTTAAATGAGTGGCAATGACAGAATGTCATGTTCAGCTTGTCCATAATGATCTAATCAGGATTCAAACTCTCAACCGGAATTATCCCATCGAGCCACTGACATTCCTGAACGGCATGAAGTCTCATTCCCCTGGTGAAAATGTTGATTGATAAGCACACAACATCAAGAAAACTCTAAGCACACATTTAACAAGAGAATTAAGGGCTTTCTTAAAAGAGTATATATCTGAAAATGTGCACTGTTAATGGTATCCACCTAATGATAGCCGTATGGTAGTTATACAATAACAAAATCGTCATATCGGCAAATGGATTGAGACTGTGGACGTTTGGCTTTTCTATGAAATTGTGGGAAAAGTATTTCACCAGGGTGAAAAAGATGCATATGATTTTAAAGATTATTATGATGAAATAATTTGGAGTCCAGGTCAATCTAGTAAGGAGAAATAAGGCTAGTTCATATTTTTTTTTAAATAGCGCCACCTTTGGGTGCAGTACCACAATTTGGGTTTATGGGTAGTAGGGTGTATTGGTATCGACCTAATAATAGTTGTATGTTTTTTTTATACAATAACAGAATGGTCATATAAGAAAAATGTGCTAACTGCTCCAACTTTATTGGCCAATATTTCTCAAATGGAACTAAATAAAACAAATTCTGTTTGATGATTTTTGTGAGGCTTGGTCTAAAAAGTTCATGTGGCGATTTTGGTGAATCTCTGATTATTTATTTTTAAACATTTTTAGGGCATAAATAAATGCATCTTTTTCTAGAGATTAATATTCTGAAAGAATTTTGAGTCCAGTTCAATCTGGTGAGGTGAGAAATAAGCCTAATTCATGATTTTTTTTACAAAAGCGCCACCTTTGGGTGCAGTACCACACATTTGGGGTCATGGGTAGAGGGGGTTATTGGTAACCATACTTGAAAATTTCAAGAGTTTACATCTTCCAGTATAGGCTGCAGGATGACTTTTATGTTAAGTTCTCTTTGCCGAAATTTACATGACAAATCAGTGTTTCTGAAGTTGTAGAATAGAACGCTATTCCAAGTGTGAATCAGGCCATATTATTTGGACATAAACTCAGCCAATGGAAGTTTGAAATTCATTTGGTCATGCATCTGTCTCCGGAGAGACTGTGAACGCGCTGCCAAAATATCAACTCGTCAGTATCAAATGCGCTCATGGCTCTTAAACGGGATGGGAGATGGCACTCTCATTGGTTTATTGCATGTAAAACACACCTACAGGTATTCAGACCTACCCATTTTAGATTTGCGCCGGGTGCAAGAGTCATTTATCCACCGGTATAATAGCAACAGCAACCAGAGACCCGCCGACAAAGCTACTTCCGTTTTGCGCTTCTCACTTGCGTTTCAGAGCGTTACAATAGAGCCCTATTAGGTAAATGAAGTACCTAATAGGGTCCTAGTGTTGTTTGCCACACAGGCTACAGAGATGAGAGCCTGGAAGATAGAGAGTGCAGGGGTGCTCTCAACCATGGCTGCTTAAATGCAATATGATCAATGAGATAGAGAAGGGGGCGAGGTGGGAGATAGAGGAGCCCACCAGACAAGTGTTGGAGGCTGAGAGGTGTATGGTAGCCTATCATGTGGTCACCCCCCAATCTCCCACACCCCTTCCCTCCCCCCTACCTTACCCCTGGTCTTAAAATTCCTACACTTGAGGCATGTTAAGATACCGCGTGCCTCCCCCTCCATTGTTTTCCTATGGAGAAAGTCACTCTTCGATTCCAGGAAGGGGAGGGGACAAAGGGAGCGAGGGGGGCTCGCTTGGAAGATTAAATCAATTCAACCTGGTTTGAGGTTGAAATCATTTAAACCTTGACCTGGTGTAAAATGTGTGTATGAATGGGCAAATATGAGAGACAAAATGTAAACTACTTTGCATGGCCATAGGTCAGAAGAGTGCTGCTTGGATGTAGTTGGCAGGAAAGAGAGAAGGGAGGCGATGGAGGAAAGAAAGGAGGATGGATGGGTTAGAGGAAGGATCAACAAAAAAAGATTAAAGAAAGGTACTGTAGAAGGCAAAAAATAAATGGAAAGGAAGAATTGAAACTAAGATGAGGTGAAGGAAGAATCGGGAGGTCAGGAGGGGGAAGGAGAAAAATACTGGAGAGTGTTCAGTGAGGGGCTAAAAGCGAAAGAAATGGGGAAATATGACTAGAGAGACAGTAAGGGAGGGAGGCAAGAGAGGATGAAGGCCGGTGATTAAAGGGGACCTTGTCGTCACGGCCACTGACATCAGACACAGCCTAGTCCCCCATTGGGCGATCAAAAAAGCTTTTGTTCACTCATTGGACAATCAGAATGTCGCCCTGGCAGGCATAAAGTCAGACTTCCAAGTGCTCAACACAATTATACAGCATGGACAAAAGCGCCAGGACAATAGGTCCCAATGAGTCAGATGATTTATAAAGCAACGCTGGGGCTTTCAGTCAGACATCAGAGGCATTGAGGCTGCAGGTAGAAACCTTGCATCGTAGTGTTCCTTGTTCCCAACAAAATACAATGAAACACTAAATACTCAGCAAGGCTCCACTCTCGTTTTTCAAAAGGCCCCACCAACGTTCGAACCCTGACCATTACCCAAGTTCACTCCAGAATCGATATTTTCACTGGCCACGTGGTCGGGGCCTCATGCTGAAAACGTGACAAGGCCGAGCCATCTAGCAGCCCCCCCATTTAAACTGCACCTCTATATCGACTCGCCTCCCACCATCCTCCTCCAGCTCATACAAGTGGAGCCGACAATGTTTCCACTGTGGAACACACCGTTCTCTAATTCCCTTTTTTTTCCTGCGAAAATGGGTTAACCACTAGGTCAGAACAATTTGGTTCGAAATGTACGCCGTATTTTTTTCACAGATCACTGTGAATAAAAAAGAGAATTCTCGACTTGTATGATGTAGAAAATGGGCAAATATTTACAATATTCCTGTGTATTCTGGTCATCAATTTTTAAGAACAGCGTTAGGCTTTGGATTTCGTGGAAGATTGCTTTGTCATTTCTCGTATGCCAGTTACGATACAAAATAAAACCCTTTCCTAGGAGGTTAATAAAGAACTCTGCATCTAATGCTGTATCTCAACCAGAAGGGGAATAACAGGGCACAGACGGAAGATGGGGGATTTAGACAGGGAGACTTTGCAATTCAACAATTTCAATAGAGGCGCTCTGAGAAGGATGTCTTCACATACTGGTTTTTGACAGGCAGAAAGTCACTCACACACACATAGAGAAACATGCATGCACACACGCAGGCACGCAAACACACACACACACACACACACACACACACACACACACACACACACACACACACACACACACACACACACACACACACACACACACACACACACACACACACACACAGCACTAAAGGGATTACTGCTGACACAGCTAGTGCCTTTGTGGCTGGGCTATTGACGCGAGGAAGAGGAGGAGGAGGAGGAAGAGGAGGAGGAGGAGGAGGAGGAGGAGGAGGAGGAGGAGAATTCCGAAAAACCCTTCAGTTCCAGGGGGATTTTGTACTTCGGTTTATGTCACAAGCAAATCTTTTTCGAGGAATCTATTGTTACAACACAAAAGCAAGTTGTAAAGACGTTATTTGGAACAAAGATATTATTATAATCATAATCAATACAATTATAATCAATAAAATATCCATATACTCTTGTCGTATGAATCTGTATGTAGTATGGACTACAAGCGTGCATATATATTTACACAGCTCATTCTTTTCACGTATAAATTTGTTCTAATCTAAACCTAAAAGATGCAGTGTGTTGAAGCTCACTGTGGACATAGGTGGAGTTAACATGGAGGTAGCGTAGCCTAGGATGCTTCCAGTAGTAGGACCAGCAGCAGCTGAGGCTGCTGATGCTAACTTCTATAAATAGAACCAATCCACAACCAACACTTAATGAGCGCCATCCACCAAAGAGCAAACTGTCAACAACTAGTGTGTGTGTGTGTATGTGTGGAGGCGTGGCTGTACGTGTTGTGTTTGTATGGGTGTTTGTGCTAGTGTGTGTGTGTATTTGTCTGTGTTATATTTTTCACAGATTTGTTGCTAATGTAAGATATATGTGCATGTGCACTTGTAGGTAATGTTTGAATATGTGTGTGTGTGTGTGTGTGTGTGTGTGCGTGCGTGCGTGCGTGCGTGCGTGCGTGCGTGCGTGTGTGTGTGTGTGTGTGTAGGTGTGTGTGTGTGTGTGGGGGGGGGGCTGGTGCATGAGGGTTTGTTTGAGGTTTTCTTTGAAGAGTGATATTAGAAATTGGGGGGGACGGGAGGCATTTTTTTTCAGGGTGAACCAATAGGAAGACAAAGTGCTATTTTGCTTTGCTGTCTCGCGCGTCCAAGTGATGCTCACGCTGAGTAACATAACCCCAAGTCCTTTTTCAATAATTAGAATTTAGAACTTTAGAACATATAATTTGTGTCATTGTAAGGAAGTAACAATACTATGAAATAGTCTATTCAACTCTTGTGTTGCAAATAGCTTCCCAAAGCAACTGTCTGTTATTCATAGCAGCGGTCTGTGCTGAGAAATAACAGACCACTGAATGCCGATCAGAATGACCCACAGAATCAAGCTTTCAACAAAGCTACCTTAAATACATCTCTAAAGTGATCTTATTCTCAATTGCCCCCCACCATCACGCTGACTGCACTTTCCCCTCTTGCCTGCCCTGCGGGGGGGTGCTGTGGAAGCACTTTGGTCAGAATCAGATAATGGATTTTTTCCGGTTTTCTGGTCATGACTTGATTCAAACAATTATGTTTTTTTTTTGTTTTGATATCCCGCCTGCCTCTCAAAATAGAGGAGGGGGACCCTCCTGTGGTTCTATGCACCTGCCTCATCTGATACATATAATAGTGATACTGATAATGAGGGATCGCATTCATATCGATATGTTCATGGCATTCAAAGCTGAGAATGAAATGTGTGTGCGCGTGTGTGTGTTTACTAATGCTACAGTAGGTGCTAGGTGTGCTATGGCTAAACATAGCCGATGTGTCGGCAGAGAAAGAGGACTGATAAACACGTAGCTCCGTCTCTGACACCCCTGCCATTTAATTGCTTTCCATTCTCCCTTTCTCCTCCTCCGTTTTTTAACACCTTTTCTTCAGATTCTCTTTCGTGTCCACCCAACTTGGCTGAATATATCCCATTGATGGTGTCCTAAACAACAGCCACTTAGCACTTTAGCACTCACCTTACATGTACATCAACTTTATTCATCAACTTTTGGAACAGTATACCGTGAATGTCCACTCCGAGGCCTTCTACCAACGCTTGTTCAAGGCCGTATTGTACTTTTTTCTCTACCGATGACACATGACAATCAGCAGTGATGCTGATCTCCTGGCTTCACTGGGTGTTTGATCCCCCCCTCTCTGCCTATGCCTATGTGCCCCCCCCCCTCCACCCTCCCCAGTCCACCATACACCCCCCGCCCCCGCGGCCCACCACACCTGGTTCCCCCCAGAGATGATCCATTGATGCAGTGACAGGCATGGTCGTCGATGCTGTTTTTCCAGCGGATGCTAATTAGCGAGCAGGCTTACACGCTAGCGATAGATCAATGGCGATAGGCTTACGGGGGTGCGTGGGGAAAGTGGAGGGGGGGGGGGGGGGAGTCGGGGGAGAATGTGACAACACAGCAAATGCTTGTAGTGATTCAAAGTGGAGGGATACAGTAGAGCATATCCACGATTGATTAATCACGCACACTTTACATTTCTTGTCAAAATCACGCCAATATATTGGCCTCTTGGAAAGCCCAGCATGTAGCCTGGGAACCAGATGAATCTGGAAACTCATGTATAATTGTCTGTTTTATATCGGCAACGCGTCTGGACCCCCTCCAGCTCGGACAGCTTTCCCGGAGACTTTTCAGGGGGGTCGAGCCAGGGGTCAAGGGCGGGTTTGATATGATGACTGTCTAGAGGAGCCAACGGAGCACCATTAAGAAATGTTCGAAAACTACCAAGAGGGCCGCCCCGGTTACATCACACGTTTCGGTGCGCTGTTCAGTTGGAGGTCCATTCCATTCCGTCCAAAGGCATTTTGGGCTAAGCCCGCTGGTTTAAGCCCCTTGGTAATGGAAAATAAAAGGAGAGGTTCCAGACTGATGAGCATTGGCATAATGGTCTGGTGATGTCATGCTACCTGACATGGG
>OLKM01000529.1:254094-268730 GCA_900291075.1 Melanogrammus aeglefinus | reverse complement strand
GAGAGAGAGAGAGAGACAGAGAGAGAGAGAGAGAGACAGAGAGGGATAGGGGATAGGGGAGAGAGAGAGAGAGAGAGAGAGAGAGAGAGAGAGAGAGAGAGAGAGAGAGAGAGAGAGAGAGAGAGAGAGAGAGCGAGAGGGGGGGAGGGAGCTGATTTTTCGAAACCTCTGGGCTCCTAACTTGCTGTTGTCCTTGCTTAATTTCTAACAGCCTCCACACCACCACCACCACAACCCCACGAGTACCACCACCAACCCCACCACCACCACCACCCCCAATGGCACCACCTGTTCTGACTCCTACTCCCCCACTGGAGCAAACCTCTCAGCATGTCAAGCGATACCTCCGATCATTCTAGAACACTCTGGAAAGGGAGAGACTTTCCCGCACAACAATTGATTGTAATGAATTTATGATGTGTGCAAATCAAAGCTTTAGGCGGAATGAAAGATGACAGAACTGAATAATAATTTCCTGGTTCCCATTCTCCAGCTGTCCGCGTGTGTAACTCTGACATATTAACTTCCCGAGTCGCTCCGGGTTTATCGACTTATCAGTTTCTCTTCGTAAAAATCGTAACAAACTCCCCGGCTCTCCCGTGTCGATGGCGCGGCGGCCGTTAACAGCGTCTCCGGTGTCGCCCCCACGGCCCGTTTTATTGCCGGCCGTGTATCAAATAATGGCGGGCCGACACATTGGGGACAGGCACACGATAGGTCCGCCGTGTTCCCGCGGCCCGGCACCAGACACCAGCCCACAGCCCCTCACTTCATAAAGAACCGGCCCGTTCCCGCCGGCGTAATCAATACTGTGGGCACAGCTGTCGGCGCCACGCTGGAAATGCTTTAACAAGCAGAGCCCTCCCACCGCTAGCTCGCCCCCTGCTGGCTCTGCTAGCCTCAGGGGGAGCAGGCTAGTAGCACCAGCACACGCTAGTAGCACGGCGCGCGAGTGGCACAGAACATGCTAGTAGCACAATGCGCTAGTAGCACAACATGCTAGTAGCACAACGCGCTAGTAGCAAAGCACAATAGTAGCAACAGAACATGCTAGTAGAACAACAGGTTAGTAATACAATGCGCTAGTAGCACAACACACTAGTAGCACAACATGCTTGTAGCACAATACGTAGCATTTTTGATCTCTGTTGTAAAGTACACCAGAGAAGAACGTACTAGCGCTAACCTTGTAGTCCTTATCCAAGCACAGAGATGCTAGTTCTAGAACTAACCTTCTGGTCCTAACCAAACCACAGTAATGTAACCCACTGGACCTGGGAGGCCGGGCTGCCTCCGTCACCACCTCCGTAACCACCTCCATCAGCATTTCCACCACCATCTCCGTCACCACGTCCGTCAGCACGTCCGTCAGCACGTCCGTCAGCATGCCCGTCAGCACCTCCTTCAGCACCTCCACCACCACCTCCGTCAACACCTCCATCCCCACCTCCATCCCCACCTCCATCACCATCTCCATCACCACCACCACCTCCATCACCACCTCCACCCCACCACCTCCATCAGCACCTTCATCAGCACCTCCATCTCAATCCCAATCTCCATCACCAACTCCATAACCACCTCCTCCATCTCCACCACTACCTCCATCAACACCTCCGTCACCAACTCCGTCAGCACCTCCATCAGCACCTCCACCCCCACCTCTGTCACCACCTCCATCACCACCTCCGTCACCACCTCCATCACCACCTCCACCACCACCTCCACTACCACCTCCATCACCACCTCGCTGCGCTGAAGGATGAGGCTCCGGAAGCGAATGCCTTTGATGTCAGCGCCTCCCCGGGGGGGCGATGAGGTTTGACGCCCGCGGTCAGACTTCACCTTGAAGGCGGGCGGCCGCTGTCACTCAAGCACAACGCCATGGCAACATGCTTACAGTGGTACTGTACTTTTATTTTCTCGTTTTATACCTTTATGTACAAGATGGCCTAACGGTGTAATATTATTATTCTACATTATATTAATTATAGCACAGAAGCAACAATGAGGGGGAGGAGGAGGAGGAGGAGAAGAGAGGAAGACGATGATGAGAAGAGGGAGCAGGAGGAGGAGGAGGAGAAGGAGGAGGACGATGATGAGGAGTAGGAGAAGGAGCAGCAGCAGGAGGAGACTCTGTATAGTATTGATCCCTCCTCCCCCTGGGTGATTGACAGCAGGAGATTGATAACCATAAGTATTTCATATGTTTGAGGGCGTGACATTTGCTCGCCTCCTCTGTCAATATTGTAGCAGCGATGTGTCGCGGGCGCACCGCGGCCGCTGAGCTCTTCCTGTTGTCCTCTCATAATTTACGGTATATTAAAAACCCTCCTGCTCTGTGTTTAAGGCCCTTGTTATTGTCTTCCTCCAGAGCAGCATGTATGTTCATAATGGCTGCTGCCGGGAGCACACACACAGGAACGCACACACAAACCACAGGGACGCACAGAGGAGCACACACAGGCACACACACACACACGCACGCACATTCACACACATACAGACAGGTACACACACACACACAGAAACGCACACAGGCAAGTACATAAAGGAACGCACACAGGCACACACATCGATACACACAGAAACGCATGCATAGGCACATGCATACACATGCATACACACACATAGGCGCACACACAAGCACACACATACACACACACATAATGCATAAACACACCCACCCATGCTCAAGCACACACCCTCACACACATGCATGCATGCACGCAGATATATAGATATCTATGTACAGTATATACATAGATAGCGGTTTTTATATATAGCTATACAGATATGTATCAATATATATTGCGATATACAGTATATATTGATATGTAGTGATATATATAAAACTCAGGAGCTGCAAATATGTTCACAAGATTCCTTTGGAATATAATAACTGACCTCTTGTGGTTAGCTATCATCTAAAGCTTCTCTAATTAAATCAGTGAGTATCCTGAACTCCAACGCTTGATCCGGAAATGCTCTAACCCTAACCGGACAAGGATATAAGGATATAAGAATATAAGTTAAGATATATTTATGTTTCTATGTTTGCTAAACTGGTCCCTCTATACCTTGTGTAGCTAGCTTGGTTCTTATACACCAGGTGTGTAGTTAGCCTGGTCTTCATATGTGTAGCTAGCCTGGTCCTTATATACCAGGTGTGTTGCTAGCCCACCTGGTCCTTATATACAAGGTGTGTAGCTAGCCTGGTCCTTATATACCAGGTGTGTAGCTAGCCTGGTCCTTATAGTGTTGCTAGCCCACCTGGTCCTTATATGCAAGGTGTGTACTGGTCCTTATATACCAGGTGGGTAGCTAGCCTGGTCCTTATATACCAGGTGTGTAGCAGCTCACCTGGTCCTTATATACCAGGTGGGCAGCGCTGAGCTAACCTGGTCCTTATATACCAGGTGTGTAGCTCACCTCGTCCTTATATACCAGGTGTGTAGCGCTGAGCTAACCTGGTCCTTGTATACCAGGTGTGTAGCAGCTCACATGGTCCTTAAATAGCAGGTGTCTAGCTCACCTGGTCCTTATATACCAGGCGTGTGGCAAACCTGGTCCTTATATACCAGGTGCGTAGCGCTGAGCTAACCTGGTCCTTATATACCAGGTGTGTAGCGCTGAGCTAACCTAGCCCCTATCCTCCTCACCTCACAGAGACTCAGATCCCGTAGGGTGAGATGAATTCATGTTGTGAACCGATTAATTTCCTATAATGCCTCAGCCCGTCGGCATCCGGCGCACCGCCGTCTGGCGTGTGACCGCGGCCCATTAGAAGCTGCGTCTGGAGGCTAGAGGCGGGAGGCGGCTTTACCTTCCTGAGAGTTCAGGGAAACGGTAAGTGGGAGAGGGTGCTGTCTAATCCCTGGATTAGGACCAGGACCCGTAATGGGGCAGCAGAGTGTCTCTGGGAGGATCCCCCCTCCCCCCCCCACGCTGGAGGGCTGGGGAGGGGGAAGGGGGGGGTCCCGCCCTCTCAGGGTTCAGGAGTCATGATGGGAATAGCCGAGAGTGGAGAGTGGACTCTGACTCTGATCAATAGGCTGGGTTCTATTCTCAGAGCACAGCAACCAGACCCGCCCCCGCCATCAGCATGTACACTCTATCTGCTCTATATCTATCTGCTGTACATCTCTGTGAACCCATCAATCTACTGCATATCTATCTTCCATACTACTATATACAATACAGCTTTGTACTATACATCTATATACTCTATATCCATGTACTTTACATCTATCTGCTATATCTCATTTACATCCAGGTGCTGTATAACTATTTTACATCTATGTGTTCAAACCATCTAGGGTAGGTGCATGTATAGTTAGTGTGTAAATAGTGAGAACGTGTATAATGAGTGTGTATGTAGTGAGTGTGTATATAATCAGTGTGTATATAGTCAATGTGTGTGTAGTTAATGTGTACAGAGTTAGTATGTATATACATAGTTAGTGTGTATGAGAATACAAACACTACATTTAAAAGCTATAGTGTAGGGTATATAAGCACTAGGTTTAGAGAGTGTGTGCAGAGAGGAGGCACGTTTTCTGCACAGTGACTGGGAACATAAACACTACATTTGGATGGATCAGACTTTTCCAGGTTTTTTTTTTCACTACAATTTTCATTGAATTATGTTTTTCGAACGTTGTAATAAACCACTCTGTTTCAGAATGCATCCCACACAGACAGACACACACACACACGCACACACATGCACACACACACGCACACACACGCACACAGCGATAAGTGTGTGTACAGCAGTGCATTATTCATGGGGCTGTGTTTGAAGGGTCTGTAGACACTGGGTTCGGTCTGTGGTCGTCCTTCCCTTCATCACTCCCCTCTCTGTGCATCAGGCCAAAGCAGCCGAGCGCAGAGCTGACAGGCGGATCAGGGCTGTCCAGGGGGGCTTACGCGGAGTTCCACCGGCACAGCGGGCTGGCAGGGAGCAGTGGAAAGCCTTCTGGGAGAGGAGACGCTGGGGTTGTTCTTCTGGCTCTGCACCGTCCTTCCCTGTAACCCGACGCTCTGCTGAACTCTGGAACAGGACGGCCAGGAACGGGCCGGACCCGGCAACCGTCCCCCCCCCTGTCCCGGCCAGGGGCTCCAGGCCACTGCCAGGCTCCTCCACACCCAGCATCACCCCCCCCCCCCCCTTCCCTCCCCCTTGCCAGGCCAGGGCGTCCAGGCCAGGACCCTCCACACACTGGCACAGGGAGATCTGTGAGCTATGTAGCGAGCGGCTCCGCAGCTCGCATTGGGCGCTGGACAACAGATACACCACCAGGGGGAGAAGGGGCCGTTACCAGTAGATACAGGTCCTCCTCCTCCTTCACCTCCTCCTCCTCCTCCTCCTCCTCCTCCTCCCTCATCCCTCACAGAGACCCTCCACCGGGGGGGGGGGGGGGGGGCGTTACCAGTAGATTCAGGTCCTCCTCCTCCTTCACCTCCTCCTCCTCCTCCTCCTCCTCCTCCTCCCTCACAGACTCCTCCTCCTCCTCCTCCCTCTCAGACCCTCCACCGGGGGGTGGGGGGCCGTTACCAGTAGATTCAGGTCCTCCTCCTCCTTCACCTCCTCCTCCTCTTCCTCTTCCTCCTCCTTCCTCCTCCTCCTCCTCCTCCTCCTCCCTCTCAGACCCTCCACCGGGGGGTGGGGGGCCGTTACCAGTAGATTCAGGTCCTCCTCCTCCTCACTCTGAGATCCTCAGCAGCGGTAAAGCCAGTGATTGGTTTTGCCTTATCACACAACTTAAGAGGTGTACTCTTCTAAGCTGAGGATTGAACCTCTGTTCGATACACGTTTGCAAAACAGAATCAGTTGAGCCGGAGAGATTTGACGGGGTGTTTAAAGCTCTGCCGGCATTAGCGCACAGCACAACAAACAGGCCGACGCGACCGACGCAAAGTGAAATGATCCGAGAGAGGGGGGAGGAGGTGAGGAAGGAGGAGGTGAGGAAGGAGGAGATGAGGAAGGAGGAGGTGAGGGTGGAGGAGGTGAGGGTGGGGCTGGAGGGAGATGTCTGGCCAGGGCGGGGGGGAGAAGACCAGAGGTGATGACAATGAGTCGTGTTGATTGGCTGACTCATCGAGGTGGGCGGGTCTGGTCTCCATGGTTACCAGCGGGAAGTGGAGGTGGAGGAGGAGGAGGTGGAGGAGAAGTTGGAGGCGTTGGAGGAGCAGAAGGAGTTGGAGGAGCAGAAGAAGGAGGAGGTGGAGGAGGAGCTTGACGAGGAGCTGGAGGTGGAGGAGAGGGGGGAGTAGATGTTCTGGGTTCTGAAAGAACCTTCGAGAACTTTGGTAACCACAGTTTCCGGAGGAAACAACTGGACAGATGGTTTGATAAGAAATGTATGTGTGTGTGTGTGTGTGTGTGTGTGTGTGTGTGTGTGTGTGTGTGTGTGTGTGTGTGTGTGTGTGTGTGTGTGTGTGTGTGTGTGTGTGTGTGTGTGTGTGTGTGTGTGTGTGTGTGTGTGTGTGTGTGTGTGTGTGTGTGTGTGTGTGTGTGTGTGTGTGTGTGTGTGTGTGTGTGTGTGTGTGTGTGTGTGTGTGTGTGTGTGTGTGTGTGTGTGTGTGTGTGCATGTGTTGTTGTGTGTGTGTGTGTGTGTGTGTTCTGTGTGTGTGTGTGTGTGTGTGTGTGTGTGTGTGTGTGTGTGTGTGTGTGTGTGTGTGTGTGTGTGTGTGTGTGTGTGTGTGTGTGTGTGTGTGTGTGTGTGTGTGTGTGTGTGTGTGTGTGTGTGTGTGTGTGTGCGTGTGAGTATGAGAGTGTGTGTGTGCGTGTGTGTGTGTGATGTCTACTCCGTTCTCCGTTCCAGCCTCGGACTTCCCTGGGTTTTATTAGATTTCTCCAGCCTCGGACTTCCCTGGGTTTTAGATTTCATCGGCCTCCATCTTGTCTCTCTGGAAATTATTTCATTTTAAAATATATACATTTATAAAATATCAACCTTGACGTTTTGTGTAATGTGTAACAGAAACCAATGAATACATTTAAATACATTGAATACATTTCAATGGATAAAGAAGTAGAACGTATTTAAAGTAGAATATATGAGTTAATTGCATCAAAATCCTGTATATTTTATTTAAATGGGTATAAATTGTCATCATAGTAGATACGGACGTATTGTTGTTGTTATTTTGTAGTTCTGCTTTAATTGCCCCTCCCCCGCGAGCAGCAGATCAGTCAGCGATCGATCACCTTATTGATCGGGGAAAACGACACGCCGCCTTCAAATTGGTTCAGAACTGCAAAGCCTTTTATGGTCAAGAAAACATCCTTTCTGTCCCTCTGTCTGTCTAACCCTCAATCTGTTTAACCCTCTGTCTGTCTGCCTCTCTGTCTGTCTGTCTGTCTGTCTGTCTGTCTGTCTGTCTGTCTGTCTGTCTGTCTGTCTGTCTGTCTGTCTGTCTGCCTCCCTCTGTCTCTCTGTCTGTCTCCCTCTCTGTTTGTCTGTCTGCATCTCTGTCCGTCTGCCTCCCTCTATGTCTGTCTGTCTGCATGTCTGTCTGTCTGTCAATCAATGTATTTATGACTTGTGATCAGGTTAGCTTAGAGGTTCGCTGCTCAGTAGAATCCCTCATTAGGCCTTCAAGGCTCAGTTTAATATGTAAGCCCTTACCTTAACCCAAACTCTTACCTTACATTAAGCTTCCAGAACCTCCCGGCTCATTACCAGTCATTAACATGAACCCAGGTAGCTAGCGTAGCGTCACATGAGGCCAGGTAGCTAGCATAGCATCACATGAATCCAGGTAGTTAGCATAGCATCACATACCTAACGAGCTACAGGGAGTGCTACAGAGCTAAACAGGTAATAGAGAACTTGTATTTTCTGCTGTTCATTGAAATGCTAGCAGCTGCTACTGATAAAATACTAGTTCTACTGTTTACAAATCCTTACTGTCAAAATACTTTGTGTAGGCCTACTGTTTACATACTGTATGTCTACTGTCAAAATACCATGTCTGCTGTTTATATATCTCTAATGTTAAATTATCATATCTTCTGTTTATATATCTCCAATGTTATAAATACTAGGCCTGTATCTCTAATGTTTAATTATAGTTCCGGCTGTTGAGATCTGATCGGCTCTCCTCTCTTTTTTCTTCCTTTACCTCCTCCTTCTCCTCCTCCTCCTCCGCCTCCTCCTCCTCCTCTCCCTTCTACCCTCCCTCCTCCTCCTCCTCCTCCTCTCCTCCTCCTCCTCCTCCTCCTCCCCTCCTCCTCCTCCTCCCCCTCCTGCCGTCAGCGTTAGCTGCTCCTTGGAAACACACTTAACACAGACTGTAGTAAATTATACTTTATAAAAATGAATACTATATAATTATATAATGTAAATGTCATAATATAACGTAGATAATATAATCTGTATCATGTATTGTTTTGTATAATAATGTAATATATTGTTATATAATGTATATAATGTATAATTCTATATATGATATAATAATGTAATATAATGTATATAATAGCATATTTATATTTTATGTATTATATAATAATGTAATGCAATGTAGGCCTATATAATATTATATGTCGAATGTTTTATAGCCTAATAATAATATGTATATCATATCATGTATATCTTGTTATTTATTATATAATAATGTAATATAATCTATAGAATAGCATGTTCTATATTATATAATAATATTTATAACTTAGTATGATGTCTAATTATAACGGAGTGAGACTCTGGATGCCGCCCCGTTAAATGCGGATTCTCGCTCATTTACCGGGTACAGCAGTAGGCCTACTTACCCTCCGTGCGTACAGTACACACACTAAATACCTACAGTAGGTCTGTGTGTAGTATTTTCACTCTAACTACCTACAATAGGCCTGTGTAAAGTATTTATACACCATGTGTGTATAGGCCTACTCCGCTAACCGCGTTCTTAAAACCTTCTAGGCCTACTCGTTAATGTTATCATAGTAAAACCGTGAGAATGATAATGATAATAATAAATATATATTTACAATAAACATATATAATAATACATGCATTGTAATAATAGTATAGATATATTATTACAAATAACAAAGGTGCGGGCAGTCCTACTAATTAACTCAATTAAATGTAAGAATTTGAGAACTGAATGAATCAATCAATGGATTCATCCTCATCTCAGTTTTATGATCATCTGCACGTGAAGTTATGATCATGAGTCCCTTAATGTGGAACTCACGTCGACCGGAATTATTTGTCACTTAGAACTATGACGGCCCAAAAAGACACGTTGGATAACATGTCGGCTACATTGCATAGTCTATAAGTCTACATTCATTACAAATATCTAAGAGATAGCCTATATAAGTAATATATATATATATATATCATCATCATTTAATCAATACAAATGCATTTAGTTCAGACTTACACAACATTTTGTTAACACAATAACATTTCATTCCGTGATCTCCGGTGTGTGTGTGTGTGTGTGTGGTGCGTGTGCGAGTGCGTGTGTGTGTGTGTGTGTGTGTGTGTGTGTGTGTGTGTGTGTGTGTGTGTGTGTGTGTGTGTGTGTGTGTGTGTGTGTGTGTGTGTGTGTGTGTGTGTGTGTGTGTGTGTGTGTGTGTGTGTGTGTGTGTGTGTGTGTGTGTGTGTGTGTGTGTTTGTGCGTATGCGTGTGTGTGTCGGTGTGTGTCGGTGTTTCTGAAAAGCGGGTGTGAGACGCCCCCTGCTGGTGTGTACGATATGTCTGAAACTTCCGCATTAAACATTAAACATTAAACCAACCAAATCAAATGTTTTATTCAGAACCCTTTAATATTTGCTAGTATTGAAAGATTTTTTTATATATCATCTGCATTTCAACGACTATTTAACATTCCACCCATCAAGATTGCATCTATCAAGGTACTGATTAATATTAAAAAACCAAACATTTGATTTGAAATACCACTTTATACTTCAGAGGCTTAACTTCAGTGCATCATGGTGGGGTACGCTGAAGGATTGGCTTTTGGAAAAAACTTTTTGAAAAAAATTGCCTGCTTAACAATCAGGCTAATCTTAAAATAAATTATTGCCTTGAAATATACTTAGGCAAATCACAGAAATGCCTGACAAATATTTTTATTTTTACTGCTATGTCAAAGCAAATAAATTTGCTTTGACATAGCAGTCATTATACCTGACATGTTAAGAAAATACTTTGACAAGCAAAAAAACGGTTCATGGTGAAAAAAACAGACTTGCAACGTGATCATGTGCTTCTCTAAAAGATTTAAATGATGGCTGCTTCTTCAATTTATGGTCAAATGAAAACAAATGCACAGTTACCCACTGGCTCATTTTACCCCACTCTGCCTCTATAGACCCAGGAATGTTTTGATCTAGTTCTCTTTCTGTGCCACTTTATATTTAGTCAATGGACTCATTCAAACTGGAAAATGTAATGTTAGAGCTATGATATTTATAAAGTAGAGCGACACATATAAAAACACCACAACTAAAAAACAGATGAGGAGTCCTTGGTGCTCGAGAGTACTTCAGGAAATAACTCACTTCCAAACCAGCCAGTGTGTGTGAATGTGTGCGTGTGTGTGTATGTGTGTGTGTGTGTGTGCTTGTGTGTGTGTATGTGTGTGTGTGTGTGTGTGTGTGTGTGTTTGTGTGTATGTGATTGTGTCTGTGTTTGCGTGTGTGTGAGCTTTTATTGTGTACAATACACATAGTAGGCCTACTAATGAAGTGTGTACATTAGAAGTTGTTTGTAACATGTACCATAGTAGAAGGTGTGTTGGTTCTCGTGGTACCGTAGTGTGAACAGTAGAAGGTGTGTTGGTTCTCGTGGTACCGTAGTGTGAACAGTAGAAGGTGTGTTGGTTCTCGTGGTACCGTAGTGTGAACAGTAGAAGGTGTGTTGGTTCTCGTGGTACCGTAGTGTGAACAGTAGAAGGTGTGTTGGTTCTCGTGGTACCGTAGTGTGAACAGTAGAAGGTGTCTTGGTTCTCGCGGTACCGTAGTGTGAACAGTAGAAGGTGTGTTGGTTCTCGCGGTACCGTAGTGTGAACAGTAGAAGGTGTGTTGGTTCTCGTGGTACCGTAGTGTGAACAGTAGAAGGTGTGTTGGTTCTCGCGGTACCGTAGTGTGCGTGGTAGCAGGTAACTGGTTCTGCGGCCCCCCCAGACCCCTCTCTCTCCACATGCAACAGGAGGATGTTGACTCATGTTTCCGCACGGTGGTCTTAAGCGAAGGCCACTTAACGACGGGCTCTGCAGTGATCATCTCATTTATGGGGGATTATTGCAGTGGGTTTGCTGTTCGGTGGGCCTGCCGCCCAAAATGTCAGGTCCAAAGCCGTGTGTGCACTAGCTTTACTCTGTAAGACCTGCAGAGCCGCACAAAGCTGCTCCAGTTGATCTTTGGATAGAGCATGAAATAAATAAATCCTCTTTAGCGGATCAATATTCATCCGTCTAATGCTGCAGCAGCCAGGAGCATGGAGCTGAGCTGCAGCTAATCGGTGAGGACTCACCGCGAGGCCTTAAACACAGGGTCCAGAGGAGACTCTAGAGGGTCTAGAGGGTATAAAGGGTGTAGAGGAGACACTAGAGGGTCTAGAGGGTCTAGAGGAGACTCTAGAGGGTCTAGAAGGTCTAAAGGGTCTAGAGGAGGCACTAGGGGGTCTAGAGGGTCGAGGGTCTAGAGGAGACTCTAGAGGGTCTAGAGGGTCTAGAGGAGACTCTAGAGGAGACTCTACAGGGTCTAGAGGGTCTAGAGGAGACTTTAGAGGAGACTCTAGAGGGTCTAGAGGGTCTAGAGGGTCTGGAGGGTCTAGGGGGTCTAGAGGAGACTCTAGAGGGTCTAGACTAGGGTCTAGAGGGTCTGGAGGGTCTGGAGGGTCTAGAGGGTCTAGAGGGTCTGGAGGGTCTGGAGGGTCTAGAGGGTCTAGAGGGTCTGGGGGGGGGCTGAGTGTCTAGAGGGTCTGGGGGGTCTGGAGGGTCTGAGGGGGTCTGAGGCAGTCTGGGGGATCAGGAGCATCCTGCTGGTCCACCTTAACACCAGGACCCTGCTGGTCCACCTTAACACCAGGACCCTGCTGGTCCACCTTAACACCAGGACCCTGCTGGTCCACCTTAACACCAGGTGATGACAGAATACATGACACAAGAGACAAGTAGAGACCAGGAGAGACCATTAGAGAACATGAGAGACCAGTAGAGACCAGAACATTCTAGTAGGGACGAGAAGAGACCAGCAGAGACCAGTAGAGACCAGTAGCAAATCCAGTGTTGGTGAACAACATGAAGACGCTGAACTCAGAAGTCCCATCAGAACACCACCAGGGGGCACTGGGTCTCAGGACCCCCCCCCCCCCCCCCCCCCGCGTGCTTTGGGCACAGAAGGCCTGGAGACCGGTAGACAGGCAGACAGACAAAGACAGACAGACAGACAGACAGACAGAGAGACAGGCAGACAGACAGACAGACGGACGGACCTCGGTAAGATCAAAGCTTGATGCTTTGAGTTCTACTTTTGTGATCGCGTTGCAGTAGTTCCAAGACTTTACCACCAGAGAGAGACAAGCGCCTGAACAAGGAGCAGCGTTGAATCAACATGTTTAAATCTTTTTTAGTTTGTGTCACTTCATGGACAAAAAAATATCACTTCTGACATTTTTCTTTGATAATTAGAGCAACAACTTTTTGGGTGAGATAATTAGTGAATTTGTGGAAAGTATTTGTAGCGTTTAAATTCCAAAATATGTTTTTTTTACTCATCCTCCTAATACTTCCTAGTAGTGATTTTTATTGGCCTTTAATTCCCTACTGTTAAAATTTACATGTTTTATTTGATAGATTCGGGGGCTAATTTCACTTGTTTTATCTGGTGTCACAAATATATCTATGATTCAAAATAACAAAAACACCCTTAAAAGGAATAAGGTGCACTGGTGGCTCATAATCAGACAACGATGATGAGGATTTATTCATTATTATTATAAATAATTATATATTATTTCATTATTATACATATATTATTATGGAGAATAATTAATTAATTATTCTAATAAATTATAGGTTTTCATTTTTGTTATTATATTTAGACAAGCCTTTATGTAATGAGTAAACAATTAGCAACTTAGTTAAATAATATGCATAGATAATATCATATATATATATATATATATATATTATATATATATATATATATATATATATAGTTTTTTGTAAATGTTTATTATCGATATTAAATAATACATAATATCTTAACTGTGACATCTGTCAATGTTTCAACAGAACCAAACCCTTTTTGCGTCGAGCTACAAGAGACAACTGTAACGCTCCGCTGAGATGTGACATCAGCGCTGACACTGCGACGGCTGAGCTGTCCAGTGTTTCCTCGCGAGGCTGAGGAAAGCTTTGCCTCCAGGGGGAGGAGGAACTCTTCCAACTCCCATCAGACACTTTCACTAGGTCAGTTTAGTTTACCTTATGTTAGTTTATTTCACTTTATGTTAGCTTAGTTCATTTTATGTAAGTTACGTTTTTCCCTTTAAGTCTGTTTTATTCACCTGATGTTAGTTCACTTTATGTCAGTAAAGTTCACTTAATGTTAGTTTAGTTCACTTTATGTTAGCTTAGTTCACTTTATGTAAGTTTAGTTCACTCTATGCTAGTTAGGTTCACTTTATATTAGTGTAGTTCACTTTATGTTTGTTTAGTTCACTTTATGTCTGTTTAGTTTACCTTATGTTAGTTAAGTTCACTTTTAAGTATATCTCACTTTATGTTAGTTTAGTTTAATTTATATAAGTTGAGTTCAGTCTTAGATAGTTTAGTTATTAAGTTTGTCATTTTTGACAATATCCAAAGACCATTTTTGCATCAATAAATAACATTGAGGTTGTTAGGAGAGCGGTCGCTGAGGGATAGGGTTAAGGGTTAAGGGTTAAGGGTTAAGGGTTAGGGTTAGTTATGAGGGGCCAAGTTAAGGGCAGGGGTTAGTTATGAGGGGCCAGGTTAAGTGCTAGGGTGATGGTTAGGGTAAGTTACGAGAGGCCAGGTGAATGGTTAGGGTTAGTTATGAGTGGTCTAGTTAAGGGTTAGGGCCAGTGTTGAGGGGCCAGGTTAACGGTTAGGGTTAGTTATGATTGGTCTGGTTAAGGGTAAGGGTAAGTTATGAGGGCCCAGGTTAAGGGGAGCCTGTGGAACTGAGCAGACTGTATTGGTCCCAGGCTGGACCGGCCCGAGGAGAGACGTCCGAAAGCAAGCGGTCTTCATATGCCTTCACCTGAACCATGGCATCTGTACTGGGTGTTGGCCTGGTGTCGGCCTACCCCACTGGTTCCTCTGGCAGTTCTTACGAGCTATACACTGGGTGTAATAACGTTTAAACCATTACGACGCACACAGTATTTCCGTGAGGCGGGACCGACGTACAAAACTCTCTGTAGTCGTACGACAGAGAGAAGAGAGTTTAGTGCGAGTGGTTCCCGTGGTAATCTGCTGAGCTCAGCGGCTCCATCTCGCCGCTACACTGAGAGGAGCCTCCTCTGAGAGCAGGCTAGCACCGACTGGGAACTCCTTATCCCATAATCCTTTGCGGCTCAGTTCTTTTCTGTGTGCCTCTGGCCAATGGCTCGCTCAGCTGCTTGCTGAGAGAGG
>OLKM01000529.1:237732-240711 GCA_900291075.1 Melanogrammus aeglefinus | reverse complement strand
GAAGAGAGGAGGAGAGGAGAGATGAGAGCAGAGAGAGAGGAGGAGAGGAGGAGAGAGGAGAGAGGAGAGGAGAGAAGGAAGAGGAGGGAGGAGGAGGAGAGGAGAGAGGAGAGGAAGAGAGGAGAGAGGAGGAGGAAGAGAGGAGGAGAGGAGAGGAGAGGAAGAGAGGAGGAGGAGGAGGAGAGAATGAGAGCAGAGGAGAGAGGAGGAGAGGAGAGGAGAGAGGAGAGGAGAGAGGAGGAGGAGAGGGGAGAGGAGAGGAGAGGAGAGAGGTGAGAGGTCCTTAATGACCTATCTCTGTACTGTCTAACCCCTACCTGCTCCTTAACGAATTGTCTCTATACTGTCTAACCCCTACCTACTCCTTAATGACCTGTATGTACTGTCTAACCCAGGGGTTTCAAACTCAACTTACCTGGGGGCCGCTGGAGGTGGAGTCTGGGTCAGGTGGGGCCCCATCAAGTATTCCACAAAAAAAAGGAGCACCACTCCACTGACCCAATCTAAGTTAATCACGTTGGCACATTTCACATTTCATAGCGGTTGGTGGAAACCGGGATATTTTAGCGTCATTTTGGTTTTGTCAGGACTCAGGACACGCAACTCAAAATTGGGACGGTCCCGGCAAAACCGGGACATCTGGTCATCCTATCACAAGTGATAAAAAACTGTGGCAAGCCACTCAGCAAAAATGTGCGTGAGCGGGCCGCACTAACACTTAACTTTGATGTCAAGTAGGGGACCCCAAAATATCATCCCGCGGGCCTCAATTGCCCCCTGGGCCGCGAGTTTCAGACCCCTGGTCTAACCCCTACCTGCTCCTTAATGACCTGTCTCTGTACTGTCTAACCCCTACCTGCTCCTTAATGACCTGTCTCTGTACTGTCTAACCCCTACCTGCTCCTTAATGACCTGTCTCTGTACTGTCTAACCCCTACCTGCTCCTTAATGACCTGTCTCCTTAATGACCTGTCTCTGTACTGTCTAATCCCTACCTGCTCCTTAATGACCTGTCTCCTTAATGACCTCTCTCTGTACTGTCTAACCCCTACCTGCTACTTAATGACCTGTCTCTGTACTGTCTAACCCCTAGCGCCGCCTTACTGGCCTGTCTCCACGGTGCCTGACTGTAGCTGCAGATGTTAGCATGTTTGCGGGATAGCTTTTTAGCGTGTAGTGTGTAGTGGGGGCTCCAGGTGAAAAGGTCCTTTGGTTATTTATTCTTTGGCTCGTTGCCCTCGTCTGCTGCAACACCTCCTCCTTATCGCCTCACATAGCTGGACTGCTGCTAGCGTGAGAAAAGACTATCTCTCTCTCTCCCTCTTTCTCTCTTGATGTCTCTCTCTCTCTCTCTATCTCTCTCTCTCTCTCTCTCTCTCTCTCTCTCTCTCTCTCCTCTTTCTCTCTCGATGTCTCTCTCCCTCTCTCTCTCCTCTCTGTCTCTCACGCTTCTCTCTATCTCTCTCTATCTCTCTCTCTCTCTCTCTCTCTCTCTCTCTCTCTCTCTCTCTCTCTCTCTCTCTCTCTCTCTCTCTCTCTCTCTCTCTCTCTCTCTCTCTCTCTCTCTCTCTCTCTCTCTCTCTCTCTCTCTCCTCTCTCTCTCTCTCTCTCTCTCTCTCTCTCTCCCTCTCTCTTCCTTCTCTCTCTGTCTCTCTCCCTCTCTCTCTCCTCTCTCTCTCTCATGCTTCTCTCTCTCTCTCGCTCTCTCTCTCTCCTCTCTCTCTCTCTCTCTCTCTCTCTCTCTCTCTCTCTCTCTCTCTCTCTCTCTCGCTCTCTCTCTCTCTCTCTTCTCCTTTTTCTCTCTCGATGTCTCTTCTCCCCTCTCCTCTCCTCTCTGCTCTCTCACGCTCTCTCTTCTCTCTCTCTCTATCTCTCTCTCTCTCTCTCTCTCCTCTCTCTCTCTCACGCTTCTCTCTCTCTCTCTCTCTCTCTCTCTCTCTCTCTCTCTCTTCTCTCTTCTCTCTCTCTCTCTCTCTCTCTCTCTCTCTCTCTCTCTCTCTCTTTCTGTATGTATGTAGCTTCAATACTAGTCTATTTGAGTAGCTTTAGTACTGCAGTATCCGGTGATGTAGCTGCAGAAGTTGGTGCATTAGCTGGTGTAGTAGGTGGTGTATCTACAATATCTTTGTATCGGTGGTGTAAGAGTCCTCTTCATGTCGCTCTTCTCAGGATTACAGGCTGTCAACTGGCCACACATACACACAGACACACACATGCACACAGAAAAACACCACATCATAATACAAAAGCACACACACACACACACACACACACACTTACACACACAAACACACACGTACACACAGACACACCCACATGTACACACACACACCCTCACCCAGACACACGTCCACTCACACACACACACAAACACACACACCCTCACATACACACACACAAACACACACGAGCACACACACACACACACAGACACACACACCCTCACATACACACACACAAACACACACGAGCACAGGCACACCCTCATACAGACACTCACACACACACGCACACACACACACACACACACATACACATGCACCCATACGCGCACACACGCACAGTGGCAGTCCAAATCTCTAGTTCTTAGTGTGTTTGGTAGCGAGGGAGCTAACTTGGCTCTTGATTAGCGTGGTTAGCTGCTCCAAGGGTCCGGGTGTTTACAGTGGCTTAGCTCCAGGCACGCGGGGGTTAAGTCTGAGCAGGCACCATCCCTCCCCTCCCCAGGGGGTCAGGGCAGCAGGCTGGCACCCCCCCCCCCCCCCTGACAGGTAGGGGGATGTGAACCCCTCTTTGCATGAGAGCCAACACGGGAAGCAGAGCGCGGGCTTACCGGGATTATGTTGTCACGGCGACTTGACGGACAAACTGCAGAGAAATAAATTGCAATCTGTTTGAGGAGCGGGCCGCGCACAAACAGAGCGCCGCGTTTGTCTCTCCGCCTGTCCGCCCTGACAGCCAAGGGAGGGAAATCATTAA
>OLKM01000529.1:132732-232732 GCA_900291075.1 Melanogrammus aeglefinus | reverse complement strand
ATTAGCTGGTATACCTTGGGCATATTTGCTCACCTTCATTGTCATAAGAAGAATCAATTATTCATATAAAACCGGAATCATACCACTGCTCTCTTCCAGCTCTCATCTTCTGAGGGAGGTCTTTGATATAGCATCTATCTATCCCTCTCTCTCCCTCTCTGTCCCTCTCTCTCTCTCTCTCTCTCTCTCTCTCTCTCTCTCTCTCTCTCTCTCTCTCTCTCTCTCTCTCTCTCTCTCTCTCTCTCTCTCTCTCTCTCTCTCTCTCTCTCTCTCTCTCTCTCTCCTCTCTCTCTCTCTCTCTCTCTCTCTCTCTCTCTCTCTCTCTCTCTCTCTCGTCCTTCTCTCTCTTCTGTCTCTCTGTCTCGTCTCTCTCTGCCTGTCTCTCCTCTCTCCTCTGTCTCCTCTCTTTCTCATACAATCTCTCATCCAGTCTCTCTCTCTCTTTCTCTCTCTCTCTCATCTCCTCTCTCTCCTCTCTCTCTCTCTCTCTCTCTCTCTCTCTCTCTCTCCCTCCCTCTCAGAGTTATTGTCTATCTGTCTATGGCCGTGTCAGAGCCCATTGGCTCAGAGGCTGGGATGACATGATGACATCACCAGTGGGCTACTGGAGGGATGTTGAGATGTCCCAGCATCCATGAGGTCAGAGGTCAGTGGGTCAAACCACGGTCAACCACTGGGGTGTGGTGGTGGTGGGGGGGGTTGTGAGTTCCTGGTTTGCATGCGATCGGCCTGTGATTGACCTCTCTGACTCCTCTGTCAGCTCTCATAACACCTCCTTCTCCTCTAAATTTCCCTCTTCCTCTTATTCTTTTTGCTCCTCCTTCTACTACTCTTCATCCTCTGTCTCCCCCTCCTCCTCCCCTCCTCTTGCTCCTCCTTCCCCTCCTCTTCCAGAGGGTGCTTTGCCCTCTCCTGCTGTAGTGTGCATGGAGAGGAGAGAGGAGGTTTTATATCCATACGTCTTATCTGCCTCGCACTTCCATTCAGCCATTGACTCACTGGTCTTACAGGCAGAGAAACATCCCTCCCAGCCACGAGACCTCGTCCGCAACAACCACTGGAGCATGGAGGAGATAACTAAACTAAAAGCGATGAGCCGTTAACAGTTTAGTGCAAGTTACTGGTAACTAACCACAGGGCAGTTAGTGAGTTTGCTCCCGGTCCAAAGGCGCTGTGCTGGGAATTGGAATGTTTTAGAAATGCCACGGCAATTCATCAGCCACCAGCGAGGGAATACTCAAAGGACTGTCTGTTCTGGTTGACTGGACCTCTGGACTGGACCCTCCTCCTTTCCTCCTCTCGCCTCTCTTCTCCTCTCCTCCTCATTTCCTCTCCTCTCCTTTCCTCTACTCTCCTCTCCTCTCCTCTCTCCTCTCCTCTCTCCTCTTCTCCTCTCTTCTCCTACTCCATACAACCAGTATTCCCAGTAAAACCAGTTCACCAATATAGGCAGTAGAACCAGTATAATTAACTAATATCTCCAGTAGAACCAATAGCCTAGTCACCAGTTTGCTAAGCTATAGTTCCCCAATATTGCCAGTACAACCAATAGCCTAGTCACCAGTTTGCTAAGCTATAGTTCCCCAATATTGCCAGTACAACCAGTAGAACCAGTATAGTTCACAAATGTAAACAGTGGACCCAGTAAAACCAGCATAGTCAATGTAACCAGTAGAACCATGAGCCTATAAGCAGTACAACAGGCTCACCAGTGCATTAGGCCAGTGTAGTATATCAGGGGTGTCATTCACACACCCACAGAGTACATCATTAGGTTCTGTGTTATCCTTCTGTCCTGTTACACACTTGAAGATAGAATCAGGGGTTCTCCTCCCATAAACAGAGAGCACGCTGCAGCAGCACAACGCCAGGAGACCCCAGATGAGAGATGGTCTGGTGGGACCTTCAGATTGGAGGAGCCACACGGGGAGCTTTTACCAGAACAAATGAGTTGTGGCGGAGCGGCAGGAATGCGGAGAGTTGATAAAGGCTCCTCACGTCACCTCCGCTCTGCAGCCTCCACCACCTCCTCCAGCTGCCATCCCTCCTGCCTTATCTCCAGATAGCCTTCTCCGCCCGGACTATAACAAACATCAGGAGACAGAGCTCCACCTCCTCCTAATCCACCAGGCTCTTATCTGAAGGCACGCGGCCCCTCGGGGCTCCTCCAGGCTCTTGGAGGCCCCTGGAGGATCAGACATGGAGCCGTTTGTCTAATTACATGACTATCACTAATATTATATTAATGATTATCACTGCTGGTAATGGCTCTTCTGAGGGGAGGGGGGGGAGAGAGAGAGAGAGAGAGAGAGAGAGAGAGAGAGAGAGAGAGAGAGAGAGAGAGAGAGAGAGAGAGAGAGAGAGAGAGAGAGAGGAGAGAGAGAGAGAGAGAGAGAGAGAGCTAGAGAGAGAGAGAGAGAGAGAGAGAGAGAGAGAGAGAGAGAGAGAGAGAGAGAGAGAGAGAGAGAGAGAGAGAGAGAGAGAGAGAGAGAGAGAGAGAGGGAGAGAGGGAGGGATGGAGGGAGGAAGGGTGATAAAGGTGAGGTATATGTGTATGTATAGCTAATAGCTTTAGCTCGCCAGTGCATGAGAAGACATTTTGAAAATTGCTATTAGCTTTAGCTCACTAGCTCATTAGATAACATTATTCAGAGTTAATAGCTTTAGCTATAGCTCGTTAGATAACATTATTCAGAGTTAATAGCTTTAGCTACCTATGCTCGTTAGATGACATCAGCATTTTGAACATCGCAGTTGTTATCGTAGCCAATGAAACTCAAGCTAGCCTGGCTACAGTTGCCCTCCTCATCCTCCTCCACCTCACCTCCACCTCCACCTCACCTCCATCTGTGGTCTGTGCCAGCTGGTCCCCAACTGGTCTCTACTCTCTCTCCTGGTCTCTACTGGTCCTTCTGGTCTCTACTTTTCTGTACTGATCTGTACTGGTCTCTACTGGTCTTTCCTGGTCTCTACATTTCTGTACTGATTTGTACTGGCCTCTATTCTTCTGTTCTCCAACTTCCCCCCTGTTTATAATGGTCTTTACTGTCTCAACTGGCCTCTATTGGGCCCTGTGCTCTCTCCTGTCTCTCCTGGTTTCCAATTTCTCTCCTGGTCTCTACTCTCTCTCCTTGTCTCTAATGGGCTCTTATGGTCTCCACCGGTCTCTACCTGGTCTGTATTGGTCTTCACTGGTCTTTACATCTACACAGGTCTCTAGTGTCTCCCCTGGTCTCTCTTGGTCTCTACTGGTCTCTCTGGTCGGGGTCCTTGGGCCTCTGTTTTAGGGATGTTCTACTGTGGGGTTAGAGGTCTGGGGATGAAGTACACTGGTGCATCACCCAGGTGATCCACTGGTTCAGACCGTGGTCCAGAACCCTGGTCCAGGCTCGGTGGTCCCCCTGGTCCAGGTCCCGGCCCCCCAGGTTCGGTGGTCCCCCTGGTCCAGGTCCCAGCCCCCCAGGTCTGGTGGTCCCCCTGGTCCAGGTCCCAGACCCCCAGGTCCGGTTGTCTTGGGTCGGGGCCCAGCAGGTGGTCTCAGTGTGTTTAATGAACATGCTCTCCTGGCAGGTGGTGGTGGAGGGGTTGGGGGGGTAATCCCCTCCTTATTGGCTCCTTTCATATTGAGATGTGAGATCAGAGGGGGGGGCAGCTGCAGGCCGTGGGACCCCCGCCCCACCGAGGGCTCTGATTGGATTAGGGGGCCAGGCTAATGTCTGCTTCCAGCGCGGTGTGTGGCGGTGGGCCGGGCGCCATGGTTACTGAAGGGGGGGAGGGTGGGGCGGGGCGGCAGGGTAATAAGATGTATCCCAAAAGAGAGAGAGAGAGAGAGAGAGAGAGAGAGAGAGAGAGAGAGAGAGAGAGAGAGAGAGAGAGAGAGAGAGAGAGAGAGAGAGAGAGAGAGAGAGAGAGAGAGAGAGAGAGAGAGAGAGAGAGAGAGAGAGAGAGAGAGACAGACAGACTAGCAATACAAAAATAGGATTTATATTGATCCTTTTTCAAAGTGTTCAAAATGTATTTTAACCCTTGTGTTGGGACCTCAGTGCTGCTTGTTTTGATCATCAACATCTCACTCGGCTCCTCACCTTCTTGTCGTTCTTACTTTTCTTTCCTTTGCTTAGTTTTCAAACGGCTCTGGCAGCGTTTATGTTCATTTTCCATGCCAATAAAGCTCTTTTGAATTCAACTGAATTGAGAGAGAGAGAGAGAGAGAGAGAGAGAGAGAGAGAGAGAGAGAGAGAGAGAGAGAGAGAGAGAGAGAGAGAGAGAGAGAGAGAGAGAGAGAGAGAGAGAGAGAGAGAGAGAGAGAGAGAGAGAGAGAGAGAGAGAGAGACTAATGCAGTATTAGCGGTGCTTTAGCTATCTTAGCTAGTGTCTTGGAGCAGAGTCGGCCGTTTAAGAGAGATTGAAGACGGCTTAAACGGGATCACTGCTCATCCCGTCAACTGTCTCCTCTCTGCTGGCTGTTTACCGAGGAGCTGAGACTGCTTTTATTTAGATAACAAAAGCTGAGCCGCTCGGAGGCGCTCGCACACGCCGGGTGTAGAACAGGGGAATCACGTTTTACTGTCGGACTTCAAGCGCTTCAAGGTAAACATTTTACATTGACACAGAGTGTTGGAGACGGGTACTGCAGTCCAAGCTCCGCCCCCTGCTCCCCAAGATGGAGCTCTGGCTACGCCCTCTTATCCCCAGACTGGATCTCTGGCTCCGCCCCCTCCTCCCCAGCGGCGAAGTCACGCTCCTTCCGGTAGAGCCCATGGGACCTATGAGATCGAAAAATATGAATGGGTTTCAATGGAGATAAAGTAGTTATCTTCTGGTCCCAGTCTTTATATGCCATGGATTACACATATGTTGATGTGCACTTGAAACTCCGGTACAGACATGGCGATCTCTCTACTACACTTCACCACTGTTTTCCAAGGGGAGGGTAAAAGCATCGAAAGAGGTGAAAACCATTATAAGTCGGGGCATGCGGAGAGTTTCAGTTATGCCGGTGGGGAGATTGTCGGTCCACGCCAGTCTTTCTCATTGTGTTTTCTCTACAGCCTTTAACTTAACAATGCACAATAAACGGTCAAACTCTTGGCATGAAAAGATATCATTTAAATCCACAAACAACATATGTGTAATCCGGGGCATATAAAGACTGGGAAAGAGATAATTACTTTATCTCCATTTAAACCCATTCATGGGGTCTACCGGAAAGGGCGTGACTTTGCCACTCTATAGAGTTGGCTCCGCCCCACCTCCCCAGACTGGAGATCTGGCTCCGCCTCTCCTCAACAGAGACCTGGCTCCACCCTCTCCTCTCCAGACTGGAGCGTTGGCTCCGCCCCCTCCTTAACAGATGGGTTGCTAGGTTGGGGTCACTGAACGAACACGAGCGAAGACAGCATCGCGTTTGGACGCGATGCACTGATGACAAGCATCAGCTATGTAGCTAAGTAGCCCCACATGGATGACTAGTTTGAACTAAGCAGCATGGATAACATTAGCCCGCCTTGGCTACCTATCCAAAGCTAGCCATTGCCAACTATCGGCTAGGTATGGCTAACCATCCTAAGCTAGCCATTGTTAACTAGCATGAGTTAAGGCTCATTTATGCTCCACGTACGGACGTAATTGTGCGCGTCCGTTTCAAACGTTGTTACCGTCACTGCTCACATACTTTCATGCGTCCTTTACGTTGGCATAGATGTTAACCAATACATCAACTAGGGGGCAGCGCAGAGTCAAAAGTTTATGACAACAAACCATAGACTGTAAAAAGAAAACAACAAACATGGCGACTATGGAGGACGTCTTAATTATGTACATAATAAATAAAAGAAGAAAACGGGCTCGTTGTAAGAGGCGATGGTCGGTAAGGCCGTTAAATTCATCGCGGCTGGAGGACGGAGTATTTTTCTCTCTCATCCGTCACAGCGCCCCCACGGTTTCCGGTGGTACTGCTCCGTTTGGTGCGTATCCATAAGCTTTGTGGAAACGGACGAAAAACGGACGAAATGAACGCAGAGTACGGACGAAAGGCTCCGTCCGTATCCGTATGCGTATTTAACGTTGAGCATAAATGGGCCTTTAGCCCTGGCTATTGTCAGTGCCTGTCAATTTAGCCTACAGTCACACTCCACGGTTGTTGACAGAGCAGCTTTAACCGATTTAGCTTTTCCTGACCGTTCCAGTCAAGTAGTACTTATGTATCTCTATCTCTGTATTCATATGATTAATGGTTATTTGACACCTAACCTGACACCTTACCCAATCCAATAACATTCTACCAAACCCTTAGGCCTACCCGTAACCTCTAACCCCTTACCGAACATCTAACCCATATCCCTTAGCTATATCCCTTAATACATTACCCTTAACCCTAACCTCTAACCCAGCTGGTCAATAGAGTCCAGTCCAGGAGCGAAATAGAGTCCAGTCCAGGAGTCTGGTACCGCCATCGCTAAGAGATAGCAAAGTTTGTTGAGCAAAGTCACAACTTTTCTCGGTTTTGGGACCTCAGTGGTGGAACGAGCTCCCTGCTGTTCTCAGGACCGCAGAGTCGCTCACTATCTTCCGAAAAAGACTCAAGACTCACCTGTTCAGAGTCCAACTCGACTCTGCATAGCCACCCTCCCCCCTCTGGCTACCATTGTACACTGTATTGTATTGTGTTTGTATTATAGTATTTAACTGTGGAGCAACTGCAGTACACTATCATTGCTGTAACACGGGGAATTGGGTAGCCTAGCGATTGTTGTACTTGCACTTGGTTCTATGAACATCCTTTCTGTACCGACAGCGATATATTGTTGCACTCTTATGACAAATGTACTTATTGTAAGTCGCTTTGGATAAAAGCGTCTGCTAAATGCCCTAAATGTAAATGTAAATGAGTTAAATAGACTCCGGTCCAGGAGTTAAATAGAGTCCGGTCAAGGAGTTATATAGATTCCAGTCCACGAAATAAACCAAATCCGCTCCAGGTTTCAGAAAGAGCCTGAATCAAGGAGGCTTTGAGTGACAGCCAAATAAATGATCTGCTGTTGGAAATCTGCCTTCATTATTCTGGGAGAGAATGGATCCACATGTCAAAACATTTACACATGAATGTACTGAATCAACACAAATATACACAAATATTAAAGTGTAGATAAGTAGGTAGATTAATACATGAATGAGTAAATAAAAACTACAGACGGGAACAATCCTGCTGTGTTGGTTTATAATTAAACATATAAGTTGTTAGTTCACAAATTGTAACTTATATTAACGCTATGAAACATAATTCTAGAGTTATTTAATCATATGCAATTATATTTAATATAATATCTATAATAATTCAGGAGCTAGTTATCACAAAAATAACTAATTAACTGCAATACATTATAATTATTACATAATATGTAGTTATATTCAATGTAATATTCTTTATTATCCTGGAGTTGTAAGTCAAATCATGTGTAATTATATTTAATACTATATATTATAATTCTTGAGTCATAAATTACATTGTAATCATTTTTTATATAACATATATTATAATTCTGAAGAAAATGGTTACAACATAACTAACTATTTTAACTATAATACATATAGGCTGATATTATACGTGATATATATTATATAACGGGGATCCCTGTAATAATTTATAATTTGGGTACCTGAATTAACCTTTGACCTTCACTCTAACCCTATTAATTAATGTATTGTTCGATTTTATTATAAACCATTGAACACTATTATGCTTAGTTAATATGAACACCAGTAAACATGAATGACTACCACTCATTCATACCAAAATGATAACTGCACATTTAGTTTATTGTTGATTAAATATTATATTAAATTTACTGCATAGATTACGTCCAAATAATAGTTAACGGGATTATTATATTATATCAATGATATAAGTTATATATTATAAATTATTATAAATATTTATTCAGAAAAACCTTTTTTGTGATCAGATTATTATGAATCAAAGTTCCCCTTTTAGTTGATCTAAATGTCACCATCATTTCAAGTTTTTTTAAAGACCACACATTTGATCAGATATTCATTTAAATGAAAATCATATTACTACTATTACTACTGCTGTCCTAATGCTCCTAAAACTATGGATAATACTTAATTACTGATAACTTTATTTAAAAACAATACGATAAAAAGGAATAAGTTTAGTGCTGTCAGTGAGCAGGTACATCTTGCTAATAGATTACTTTTTTCTGAAGCGAATTTGAGCGGATTCATCACATCCGTTTGGAGTCTGACTTCACAGTTTGGTTTGAGTGAACCTAGCGCCGTCCATGGGAAGTGTGCTGCAAATGCACACACACACACACACACACACACACACACACACACACACACACACACACACACACACACACACACACACACACACACACACACACACACACACACACACACACACACACACACACCACACGCGCGCGCGCACACACACACACACACACACACACACACACACACACACACACCCACACCGCACCCACCCACACCCAACACACCACAAACACAAACACGGAACCAAAGACAGTAATCATTGATGAATAACAAAGGTCTGTATGTACATACCTAGGTCTTTATTGACTTAGTCGTAGGTTTACACTTGGTTAAAGTTGAATGGAACACGAGTATTGTGTATGAAATACTGTTCTCGGAGGCAGTGAGTAGACAGCGTCATCTAGCGGAAGTTATGTTTACAGCCCAAGTGGACACCACCATCTACTGGCGGAATTTATGTTAACAGCCCAAGTGGTCAGCAGCCTCTAGCGGCTGAAGTGATGCTGACAACCCGAGAGGACATGGAGACAGATCCCCCCCCCCCCCATCCTCATGACATTCAAATCAGGACCAGATGAGGACATCACCGTTTGTGCGTTTGTTCAAGGAAACGTTCAACAAAAATGTGTTTGCTTATACTCTCTGGACGATCTAGCACACACGCACACAAACACAGAGAGCACACACACACAAACACCTTGAATACACAAACACACACACACACCTTGAACACACAAACACAGATAAGCGCAGGCACGCACACACAAATAAAAGTACACAAGGTCACAATCTATTATATATAAATATCAGACTATGTTTTCTATATAAAAATGATGGTTGTATTATTTATTCATATTGTAATATAAGCAAGTATAGGTTATAAAACGTATAGGTTGGGATGGGGATATATATACAGAGAGAGAGGGGGAGAGAGAAATGTGTGTATGCGTGCGTGTGCGTTTGGGTGCATGTTACATGTTCGTATGGTCATGCGTGTGTGTGTGTGTGTGTGTGTGTGTGTGTGCGTTTATGTGTGTGTATGCGTGCGCGTGTGTGTGTGTGTGTGTGTGTGTGCGTGTGTGTGTGTGTGTGTGTGTGTGTGTGTGTGTGTGTGTGTGTGTGTGTGTGTGTGTGTGTGTGTGTGTGTGTGTGTGTGTGTGTGTGTGTGTGTGTGTGTGTGTGTGTGTGTGTGTGTGTGTGTGTGTGAACAGAGCAGTTTTAGCTCAGTCTACCAGGGGGATAAAATGCAATTAGTGTTGTTTACACCATGTGTGTTCCTCCGTCTGTCCTCCTCCCCCCCACCCAGCCCACCCGCGCAACAAGCACCCCAATAATTAAAGTGTTGGGGGAGGGTGGGCGGTTTGTGTGGTTGTTTTTGTGTCTTTGTGGATGTGTGTGTGTGTGTGTGTGTGTGTTTGTGGACGTGTGTGTGTGTATGTAAGTGTGTATGTGTGTGTGTGTGTGTGTCTGTCTGTCTGCCTGTTTGTCTGTCTGTGTGTGTGTGTGTGTGTGTGTGTGTGTGTGTGTGTGTGTGTGTGTGTGTGTGTGTGTGTGTGTGTGTGTGTGTGTGTGTGTGTGTGTGTGTGTGTGTGTGTGTGTGTGTGTGTGTGTGTTGTGTGTTGTGTGTGTGTGTGTGTGTGTGTGTGTGTGTGTGTTGTGTGTGGACGTGAGTGAATGCTTGTGTGTGTGTGTGTGTGTGTGTTTGTGTGTGGTGTGTGTTGGTGTGTGGTGTGTGTGTGTGTGTGTTTGTGTGTGTGTGTGTGTATGTGTGTGTGTGTGTCTGTGTGTGGGTGGTGGGTGTGTGTGTGTGTGTGCGTGTGTGTGTATGTGTGTGTGTGTGTGCGTGTGTGTGTGCGTGTGTGTGTGTATGTGCCCATCCCCCAGCAATTGTGGGGATAGCTGGTGAAGGATATGAATGGATGGGTGGAGGAGGAGGTGATGATCATGGTGGTGGTGGAGGAGGAGGAGGTGATGGTGGAGGTGGAGGAGGTGGTGGTGGAGGTGAAGGAGGTGATGGTGGAGGTGGAGGAGGTGGTGGTGGTGGTGTGGTGATGGTGATGTTGGAGATGTTGCTGATGGTAGGTATGAGGTGAGGGTGGTGGTGGAGAAGGTGATGGTGGAGGTGGAGGAGGTGATGGTGGAGGCAGTGGCGCTTCTAGACACATTTTACTAGGGGGGGCCAAGGTGGGGCTAGTTTTTAACTGGCCCCACTAAAAAAAAGAGCTAAAAATGATATTTAAAGATCATTAACTTTATTTTATTTTAAATTCATCAAATATTTAATTTGTACAAGAGTTTATAACTTCACTAGTCTGTATTTTTCTGTCAAACTGTCTTAAATTGATAGAGCTTATGCCCTAAATCATCAATATCATGTAAACATTTGTTTTGTACAAGCGTGCAAGAGAGGTAGGGCCATAGAAAATGAAAATGAAAAAGAAAAAATACAGTACAGGGTGCAACATACAGTGTGTCAATGGGAAAAAAACCCTGTGCAAAACGAGGGTACACCATGTATTAGTTATCCCAATGCAGCAGCCAAAACCGATGACAATACGTGGTTAACATCACAACATTAGCCTAGACCTAGCAAGTATAGGCTACTGACATTGGGATACTCACTTCTGCTTTAATGAGTCTGCTTAGATATGATTACGTTTCTCAGTAATCGAGACCAGAAATTTGCAAACTACAGTAAAACGGTTATGTACAAGAAAAACAAGTCACTTACGAAATGAAATCTTTTTGCTTAGCTTCGACTCTTGCAACAGGAGAAATTGTGGCTCCTTTCTCCAAGAGTAGTCGCTGAGCTCTCGTTCACCGAGCAGCAGCAGCACAGTGTTTGGGCTAGCCTATCTAAGTTACCCGTGTACAACGTGGCGTCAAATTAGTTCCTTAAAATCAGTAAAATCATAATTATTTTATTTGGTCAGCACGGGGGGCCACAGGGGGGGGGGGGGGGGGGCAGGGACATGTGTACAGGGGCACTGGCCCCCGTATAGGCCCCCGTGTAGAACCGCCATTGTGGAGGTGGTGCTGATGGTAGGTATGAGGTGATGGTGGTGTTGGAGGTGGAGGAGGTGATGGTGGAGGTGGTGCTGATGGTAGGTATGAGGTGATGGTGGTGGTGGTGGAGCTGATGGTGGTGATGGTGGTGGTGGATGAGGGGGTGGTGGAGGTGGAGGAGGTGATGGTGGAGGTGGTGCTGATGGTAGGCATGAGGTGATGGTGGTGGTGGAGGAGATGGACAATGTTTGATTTTGTTTCCCTCTGTGTGATGGCCCTACTCTCTCCTGGTTCATGATCTGACCTTTGTTTTAAGTTAGAAATTAAATGAAATTAGGAATTAGAAATACAAATCTCTAGTTTCTAGTTGATCTAGTTTTAATGTTAAAAAAATAATTTATCTGCAATTCATTAAATGATGAAATGGGATCATCAAAGCTTGTAATAATAAAAAGTGTAATAAATGAAAGGCAACAGTGGATGCGCGTTCGCTCAACACCTCTCGCTTTCTTTAATAGGTCCATGCTCTCTTTGCAACCTCCTCCGGTTTTTCGTCAGTGCTCACCCACTCACGGCAGCAGGTTTCCATTGTAAACATTCACGACAGTGTGACGCTCACAGGTCCTCGACGCGCTTTACGGTAGCAGGAGCCACACGTGTTGTGGTGCATGAGGCGGATCGGCGGAGTGAAGAGATAAACTACTTACTACTAACTCCTGAGACGTTACAGCAACTGGTGAGTACATTGGTGATGTTTCCTCTTAAATTGTGATCATATTTGTAGAAAGCTTTAGACTTTAGACCGGGTTGTATCTGGCTAAATGTGGAGGTAAAGCGGCAGCCGAGGGTCGATAGTGAGCCCGTCGCGGTCTGTGGATCATGTGCTCCTGTTAGTAGAGGAATACCGGGATAATGTTACACATCTACATTATAACATCATGTTCTCTGCTGTTAGAACAATACCGTGATGATGTTATATACATTAATCTTATCAACTGGGTATGGTCTGAATGTGAGATTAGTCTGGTCAGATCTTCTGGTTCTAGGTCTCACTTCAGGGCTGCTAGGCCTCACATGTTGAGGAGTATCTTCGTGCTTTAGAACAGCGATCCCCAAACACCGGTCCGGGCACCCGTTAGAACCGGGCCCTGAAATATTTTCAGACGGGCTGATCTATTTTATAAAATAGGCTAAAGGAGTATTCTTTCCATCAACACAAAGACATAAAATTGCTCTATATGTTGCTTAAGCACTTTAAATGCACTGTCTTTGCACTACATTTGTGTATCTTTAAGTCTTAAGTTGACTTTTCTTGTGTTTCTCTATAAATTGTATATCATTGTATTGTTGAAGGGAGGCTGAGACTCAGGGATTCCATTGCTGTTGCTGTGACTACGACAAATCTTGAATAACAGCCACATCCTTTGTTTAGAGGATGTATCTTAAAATTAAGGCATGATCGAATAATTTGCCGGTCCTTGGAATAAAAAAGTGTGTGAAACCCTGTATTAATACTACTGACGTACCACAGTGCTCCAGAAGTGACCACAGTGCTCCAATACCGTACCACAGCACTCCTAAAGTTGCCATAATGCTCCTCCTGACCTTAACTTCTCCTCTCTTCCTCCAGTACCAGAATGTCGTTCCGAGGAGGCGGCGGTGGCTTTAGCCGAGGAGGTGGAGGCGGATACGGCGGAGGAGGTGGAGGCTACGGGGGTCGGGGTGGAGGTGATCGGGGTGGCCGGGGCTTCGGGGGTCGTGGCGGGGGCTTCCGTGGCGGGAGAGGAGGAGGAGGCGGGTTCAGGCAGCAGGACTACGGACCCCCAGAGTACGTGGTCGGTAAGTCACCGGGGACTCCCCGCAGAACGCTGCCAACAGATGAGTTAGGCTTTATGTATTGAGGTCAAAGGTCCAAATTAAGAGTAAGTTAGGTAAGAATGTACTTTCGTCATCCCCTTAGGGTAGTTCTAGTGTCCAATAGCTCACAAAGTCAGCGTAAACCACAAAATGGACACAGTCGAAGTCAACCAAATAAGTCATTAAAAAGTACAGAAAAACACAAACGAGAACACTCAAAAACACACTGGATACAAAACGAGAAACACAAATCGCACTGCGAGAGCTACTTGGACGCGCTGGCACAGAGTGAAGCATAAGTCGTGATACATGTGTAGCGTTACATTAATACTGACTCTGGTCAACTCCGGTGTTAACTAGTTTGACGTGTGTCTCTGCAGCGGTGGGAGACTTCGTCCATCCCTGTGAAGATGACATCGTGGTGAAGTGCACCACGGAGGAGAACAAGGTTCCCTATTTCAACGCTCCGGTCTACCTGGAGAACAAGGAGCAGATCGGGAAGGTCGACGAGATCTTCGGCCAGCTGCGGGACTTCGTATCCTTTCACCTTATTATGATTATTATTATTATATATTCTATCGTATGATTCATGTCAATGGTGCAGCTGAGCCCAATTACAGCCTGGCTGAGGACGTTCCTTAACCTTTTGTCAGTACTTCTCTGTGAAACTCTCGGACAACATGAAGGCGGCTTCCTTTAAGAAGCCCCAGAAGGTGAGAATACATTCCTCCTGGTACCTCCACTACAACTACCAGCAATGGTACTACAGCTGTTGCCTCGACTACTCCTAATACCAGTAATGGGACCAGTTATAGTACTACAGCTGGTACTTCCGATACGGCTATTATGGGTTAATGGTACCAGTTGTGGTACTTCAACTGGTATCTCCACTCCTCCCAGTAATGAATGGTTCTATAACTGGCAACCCCACTACTCCCAGTAACAGTAATGGTACCAGTTATAGAACCACAAGCTATTGGCTGTCAAGTTCCCGAAGTGGTGGTCTCGAGTTGTTTTGATGTGCGATGAGTCACTGGTTCCCGAATGGTCGTTGAATAACCTGTTATCTTGTTTGTTTCCTGTAGTTCTACATCGACCCGATGAAGCTCCTCCCACTGCAGAGGTTCCTCCCCCGACCTCCGGGGGAGAAGGGCCCGCCCCGAGGGGGGAGGGGGGGGAGAGGAGGCGGTCGCGGAGGTAAGCACCGTATTAATATTTATAGAAACAATAAATCTCCTGGAGACTTGTATGCATCACGCACATACTTGTGGAAATAATGTAATGTGTGTTAAACATACTACAAATTTTACAACTTATGTAAAAAAAATTGTATGATTGTTATAGCTGTATGTTAACATGTTGTTTGTCAGGTGGCTTCAGAGGTGGTCGTGGAGGAGGAGGTCGTGGAGGAGGTTTCTCGAGAGGAGGTGGAGGAGGTTTCGGACGTGGGGAGGAGGAGGAGGCTTCAGAGGGAGAGGAGGTGGAGGGCGTGGTTTCAGAGGTTTGTTTTGAAGGTCTTTCATCCATTTGCCGGGTCTGGCTACTACTACAAGCCAAGTTAGCATCCCGGTAGCGGCCACCTACCAACAGGCTAGGATGCTAACCCTTTGTGTTGTCAGGGGGGAGGTTAGGATGCAGTCGCTAGGTAACAGTCTGCTAACCCTCTGATGTTTTGTCAGGTGGGAGGTGAGCTGGCGGTCTGGACGGACCACGACGGACCGGGTCGGGACCCGTACCTGGCCCCAGACGGATCTGGACCTCGGTGGACTCTTCTGTACGTTCCTTCCTGCTCTTGGTGGTCTGGTGTTCAGCCAGTACGGTCTGGTCTGCTCCCAGCGCTCCACTCGCGAACTTGAGACTCAAATGTTTTTTCTGCTCGACCTGAAGACCTGAGGAGAGGTGTTCTTCCATTCATCTGAACAGCGGCGGCCGAGACGCTGTCTCAGGTTCCTGACGAGGACGTTTCAGTTAGATTGTGTGTTTTGTCAAGATGTTTTAGAGGATTGTGATGCAAAGTGCTGTTGACTTTTTTTTGTTGAGAATCTTTTAATAAACGGTGCTTTGCATTTTTTTTTTATCTTGTGGAAGTTTCTTGGATCCTGACTGTTGAGGAAGGGGATGTGGCATGTAGCGTGTATTATGGGCTTATGTAATGTATGTTAGTGTATCAGTGACCGGGCATCTCCACACCACTGAGAAAGGGTCTGAACTTACGCTACAGTGTATGGTCATCTCTATGGTTTCCTTGTTGGTGAAATGGTCAGGGATTAAAGGATGGGTGGACTTTATTACTACGGATTATGAAGTATTAAGAGGCTCAAAGTTCCTTGGATGCTGTTGGATTCTCAATCCAATACAAAGCTCTATCGTTTTGGCCGAGGAGGTCAAGAGTTTAAACTGGAGGTTTTGTACATTTGCACCACTGGGGGTCTGAAGCGTTCTACTCCCCGGAAGAAACAGCTCGAATCGGATGCTTCAAACGAGCGCTTTTGGAGAGGGGGGGCGGTAGTGTGAGTTACGAGGGTTTACTAGTTAAGAGGCGGGACTTCCGATAAAGGTTATTCGTTTATTTTAGTCAGATATTCGATTGTGGAACACCCAATTCCAAAAACGTAATATATACTATCCTTTATTCTTGAAATGTTATCCGGTTATGTTTCCTCTTGGGTCCGTTTGCAGGAGTTCAAAGCTCAGGGATAAACACTGGAAATTATAAACGCTAAACTTCGTGACCCTCTAATATCCGGACTGTATCTCAACACACGTGACCTACTGTGGCGCTCCTCTGAGCCGTACCTGATTGGCTCAATGACTCCCATCTCTTCCGGTTCAGCACGCCTCTTAAGCTCAACTTTCTGTCCTGCAGAGTGAAACATGGCAACAGCTGGAAAAGTAAGTGAACGATAATCGAACTGACATCCTGCTGTACAGTAAAGGATCAATACTATTTGGAGTTTGTTTGAATCTAAACCTAAGATCGAATGAATAGCAAACGTCATGTGTGCATTGTTGCAATGAACGCATGATGTTTGCTCGGGTTCCTCTTTTAGCATTGATTGCACACAATAATTTGCTTTAGTAGGCCTATATACGTATGAACGGTTTGCATTGGTGAAACTATTTTGTTCAATATGAGTTTGCGGACGAACCGGTCTGGAATATATATATATGCATTTTTGTTTTCCATAATCATCTGTCGGAAGAGCCAATGCTCGTTCTTATGTAACTCTCCGATCCCCACCTCGTGTGGGTCCCCTGACTTTGACCCTGACCCGGACGGTAACCCAGGTTACTCGCTAAGCGGGGCTGTTGTATGGGTTGTGTGTCTGCAGGTGATCAAGTGCAAGGCGGCTGTGGCATGGGAGGCCGGGAAACCCCTGTCCCTGGAGGAGGTGGAGGTGGCGCCCCCTAGAGCCGGCGAAGTGCGCATCAAGGTAAGACCCTGGGCTCTTCCACAATACCAAAAATCTGATGAAAGAAACTGTAATTAATTTCAGTTTCAATGAAATTGTCTATGTATAACTCTCAATTACAGTGACAGTCTCAAATTCTTCACAGGCTGTGTGTGCATGACCACTCCCCCCCCCCCCCTCCGACCCTATCCCCCCAGAGTTCAAGAAACTCCCTTAAATAATTAGCAAGTAAGAAATCTAGAGAATGCAGAGTGGGGGTCCCTCCTTCGGAGTGGGGGTCCCTCCTTCAGAGTGGGGGTCCCTCCTTCAGAGTGGGGGTCCCTCCTTCAGAGTGGGGGTCCTTTCTTCAGAGTCGGGGTTCCTCCGTCCAGGGCTGTTAAGTGTTGTCATGGTCACTCCAGCCTGGTGGTCGCTGTACATTGTTGTCATGGTTTTCCCAGTACTGAGGTGGGCGTACGTTGCCGTCATTGTTACCCCGGCGTTGAGGTAGCTGTGTATTGTCATCGTGTTTACCCCAGGTGGTGGCGACGGGCGTGTGTCACACAGACTCCTACACCCTGAGTGGCAGCGACCCCGAGGGGGCGTTCCCCGTCATCCTGGGCCACGAGGGGGCGGGGCTAGTGGAGAGCGTCGGCGAGGGCGTCACCAAGTTCAAAGCAGGTCAGCTGACATCCGGCCAATCACTTCGAAGCAGCGGTCAGGTCGATAAATCGAAATGGTGTTGTTGTCATGGATACTGATGCTGTCTTCATGGTTGCAACCCCCCCTCAGGAGACACGGTCATCCCACTCTATGTTCCCCAATGCGGGGAATGCAAGTTCTGCAAGAACCCCAAAACCAACCTCTGCCAGAAGATCAGGTGAGACGAGGATTAGCTCTGAACCCGTGTTACACTTACATGTTCCTCATCAGAACATCATGGAGAACCATGACTCATTGAACACATGTTCCTCATCAGAACCTCATGGAGAACCATGACTCACTGAACACATGTTCCTCATCAGAACATCATGGAGAACCATGACTCACTGAACACATGTTCCTCATCAGAACATCATGGAGAACCATGACTCACTGAACACATGTTCCTCATCAGAACATCATGGAGAACCATGACTCACTGAACACATGTTCCTCATCAGAACATCATGGAGAACCATGACTCACTGAACACATGTTCCTCATCAGAACATCATGGAGAACCATGACTCACTGAACACATGTTCCTCATCAGAACATCATGGAGAACCATGACTCACTGAACACATGTTCCTCATCAGAACATCATGGAGAACCATGACTCACTGAACACATGTTCCTCATCAGAACATCATGGAGAACCATGACTCACTGAACACATGTTCCTCATCCTAACTAGGGATGCACCGAATTTTCGGCCACCGAAATTTTCGGCCGAAAATGGCCCAAAAGCGCATTTTCGGTTTCGGGCCGAAATACTTTTATCACCGAAGCAACACGGCTGAAACAGAAATTTGTGATGACGCAAACACAAAGCGCGGCCAGCCCACGCTTGTCAGGATAAACGCCAATATGTTTGCGGTGTGGATGTTTTTCAATGTTTCTGAGAAAGACCCACGTAGGCCTACAACGATTTTCAAAAATTGCAATGCCTTGATTTTAATGAAGTTAGTACACAGTCATAGCCCTAAATGCAATGGCACTAGGGTTGCCGCGGTGTGGACATTTTCACACCGAGTAATACACCGGTATAAACAGTATAAACTTTGAAACTAGGTCAACCGCCATCTTCTCCGTCAACTTCTCCCCTCACACTCAGTGACAGCGTCTGGCAGTGCGCCAATTCTCGGTGACAGCGTCTTTCTTATAAAGTTCTATGTCCACCGTGGAGGGTTCTCATCGTGGTCAGAAGAAGGCTTGGCTCTTTTACGGCGCTTTTCCGGAGGGTGCAGTTCGGTTCGCTTCAATGCGGTGGGGTGGGGGGCAGTATAGCCCAGCTCAGGGGGCAGTATAGCCCAGCTCAGTTCCGAGGTTGCGTGTCCACCGCCAACAGTACCCTTATGGTAGGCCGGATGTCGATCGCCGCGGCAGCTACCTAAACATCATGACATCATAGCAGCGCGACACAGTGTAGCCTGCTCAATAAAAACAATAGGCCTAAATAAAAACTAATATAACCGCAAGCGGTGATTAATGGGGTCCAAGCAAAATTAAAAGTCAAGGACACACTTAATGGAAGATACAAAATAATTATGAAGGAAAGATGTTGATGAAGATGTTCCACTTAATGCAATACTGCGCCTCGGCTTTCAGGTGAGCTGCAAAGCAATGGCCGAATGTCATGTTCAGCATGCTATAATCGGGATTCGAAATCTCAACCTAAGGATCCACTGTGCAGGGCATTGAGCCACTGGTAAACCTGACCTGCAGCCTCATTCACATGGTCAAAATGTCTATTGATAAGCACACAACATCCAGAAACCTCCAATAAACCCTCTAATAAACCTTGTGTTCAAGAACACTAATGGAAGAAATATAAATATGACAGTTAGAGTTAGTTAATTATGAAGGAAAAATGGTTAACGAAGAAGTTCCTCTAATGCCATACTGTGTCTTGGCAGTCAGATTCTTGGAAACGAAAGAGTCGGAATGTTTATTGCCTGATGAATTTCAGTGGGGTGTTCCACGAACGGAGGTTTAACAAACACTGAGTTAACGCTGAACTCTAGGTTGATTGACCCTGTGCCGACTAACCCAGAGTTTTTGGTTCCACAGCAGCGGTTATGCATTATTTCAATCAACTCTGGGTTGGTTAACACAGATCAAAAGCATGATCCTTAATATTTGAGCCATGAATCTATAAATATCCCAGTTAAGAATGCTTAACGTTCCTACCACATAACCCTTTTCTTCTAAAAAAAGATGTGCTCCAATGACTCCCAAGCGGTCAGCAGGTTCAAGTAAAAATGAAGTATAAAAACATACAAACTGGTAAGCTTTTCCCACCATCGTATTGGTCTAAATTTAAATAAGCCATTTTTTTTAAGCCAATCGAGAAAAGGCCGACAGTCGGGAGACTGGATCTGGCCCTCAAATTGTCTTGACCCTGGTGGAGGAGCTGTTAATAAACATAAATTCAGGGCTCCCTGGCATGGAGGGTACCTGGAGGTACCTCCTCAGAGAGGGGGGCCATGTGAGGGTACCCCAATGGTTGAATGTAGGTTTTTGTGTTTTCTTGTATTTTAGATTTTGTTTGCCTTCGAAGTAACACATGCAAACCGTGTGCGTGCCACAGCGCATATGTTCCAAATGTTTCTTTTTTGGTAACTGGGTAGAAAACCTAAAAGTGACAATTCATCAACTTCACCGATCAAGATGGATTAGTGCTCGTAATGAAACCGCACGATCGAACATTCTCCAGTGGATCTACACTACTGTTCAAAAGTTTGGTGTCACCCAGAAAATTTTCCATGAAAAGTCACACTTTTATTTACCACCATGAGTTGTAAAATGAATAGAAAATATAGTCAAGACATTGACAAGGTTAGAAATAATGATTTTTATTTGAAATAATATTTTTTTTCCTTCAAACTTTGCTTTCGTCAAAGAATCCTCCATTTACAGCATTACAGCATTGCAGACCTTGGGCATTCTAGCTGTTAATTTGTTGAGGTAATCAGGAGAAATTTCACCCCATGCTTCTAGAAGCCCCTCCCACAAGTTGGATTGGCTGGATGGGCACTTCTTGCGTACCATACGGTCAAGCTGCTCCCACAACAGCTCAATGGGGTTTAAACAGATCTGGTGACTGCGCTGGCCACTCCATTACAGATAGAATACCTGCTGTCTGCTTCTTCTCTAAATAGTTCTTGCACAACTTGGAGGTGTGCTTTGGGTCATTGTCCTGTTGTAGGATGAAATTGGCTCCAATCAAGCGCTGTCCACAGGGCATGGAGTGATAGCCTTCCTTATTCAGAATCCCTTTAACCCTGAACAAATCTCCCACCTTACCAGCACCAAAGCAACCCCAGACCATCACGTTACCCCCACCATGCTTGACAGATGGCATCAAGCACTCCTCCAGCATCTTTTCATTTGGTCTGCGTCTCACAAATGTTCTTCTTTGTGATCCGAACACCTCAAACTTCGATTCGTCTGTCCATAACACTTTTTTCCAATCTTCCTCTCTCCAATCTCTGTTTCTTTTGCCCATATTAATCTTTTTCTTTTATTGGCCAGTCTCAGATATAGCTTTTTCTTTGCCACTCTGCCCTGAAGGCCAGCATCCCGGAGTCGCCTCTTCACTGTAGATGTTGACACTGGCGTTTTGCGGGTACTATTTAATGAAGCTGCCAGTTGAGGACCTGTGAGGCGTCTATTTCTCAAACTAGAGACTCTAATGTACTTATCTTCTTGCTCAGTTGTGCAGCGGGGCCTCCCACTTCTCTTTCTACTCTGGTTAGAGTCTGTTTGTGCTGTTCTCTGAAGGGAGTAGTACACACCGTTGTAGGAAATCTTCAGTTTCTTGGCAATTTCTCGCATGGAATAGCCTTCATTTCTAAGAACAAGAATAGACTGAGGCCCCGTCCACACGAACCCGGTTTTTTTGAAACCGTGTGTTTCTCTACACGGTTTCGCCGTTCGTCCACACGTAACCGCAGTCGTCGGCTCCTGAAACCGGAGTTTTTTTGTAACCGGAGTCCAGGGTGAACTTTTCGAAAACTCCTGTTTCAGCAGTCACGTGTGGACGGGAAAACCGCAGTTTTTTGGTTCCTTGTCGACATTGTTTGACGTCACACTGTGCGACGGTAAACAGTATAAGTAGTATCCATGGAGACCAATGTATCACTTGACTATCATCAGATCATCAGATTATCATCTTGGACTGACACGACTCCCAATCCACATTTTCTTGAATTCTTCTTATTTTAAATTCATGAGTAACAGTGAGAAGTAACTCAACTTCGCTGTCCGTCCACACGCATAGAAATGGTCCACACGAAGGAATCTGCCCGGCCTCGGTTCGCCATTGTTGTTTTTCCGGTATGAATTTTTCCAGCCTTGTGATTGGCTAAATGGCCTTCTTGTTTGGAGTGCTATCGCCACCTACTGCTTTGGAATGCACGTTTGAGGCGGATTTGCGGTCTCGTGTGGACGGAGTTATTTTTTATGAAACCGGTGGTGTGGACGCAATTATTATTTTTTTTAACCGGGGTTCATAAAAGTTCGGTTTCAAAAATACCCGGGTTCGTGTGGACGGGGCCTGAGTTTCACATGAAAGTTCTCTTTTTCTGGCCATTTTGAGCGTTTAATCGTCCCCACAAATGTGATTCTCCAGATACTCAACCTGCTCAAAGGAAGGTCAGTTTTATAGCTTCTGTAACCAACTAAACTGTTTTCAGCTGTGCTAACATAATTGCACCAGGGTTTTCTAATCATCCATTAGCCTTCTGACCCAATGAGCAAACACATTGTACCATTAGAACACTGTACTATTGTACCATTAGTTATAGTTGCTGGAAATGGGCCTCTATACACCTGTAGGAGCCTAAATGCCTATTTGCTTTATTTAAGTTCATATTTTCCAATGACGTTTGGATTTTCATAAGTGAAATAATATAATAGTTAATGGCATTCATTTCGAATACATAGAATTTTATTTTGCAATTCACTTGCAATATTTTTTGGTGTGTGCGCCCAGTTAGTTACTTTATTTTGAAGTGTGACAGGAACTTAATTGGCTTTATGCACAGCTCCACGACTTCCTGAAATAAGCCAGCTTGTTTATTTCCTGTCTTACATTATTGGACCAACTGATTAATCCAGGTGTGTCTGACCTCACAACAATGGTCAGGCACACCTGGATTAATCAGTTGGTCCAATAATGTAAGACAGGAAATAAACGAGCTGGCTTATTTCAGGAAGTCGTGGAGCTGTGCATAAAGCCAATTGTTTTAACTTCCGAGGTCAGACAGTCTGGATAACAAGAGTGGAGCCACACATTTTTTGGACCTCTGTCTCTCTCTCTATCTCTCTCGCTCTTTCGTGCTATTTCCCTAATTATAACCTCATTGTGGAAAAGGATTTTTTGTATTTTGAGTTGGACAAGTAAACCCTTTAAACATCACGTCGTGGTCCGGTGGATTATTTTTGTGGATATTGGAGGAGGTGGGCGTCGAGGAGAAAACGGAGCGTCAAGCTGAAGCTTCACTAATTAGAACTATTGATCCTACAACACCTATGTAGTTATTGCAACAGCTAGAATAGTCATTTACCACATTAGCAATGTATAGATTAGTTTAAACTTGGATTAGTTTAAAGCACTGTTTAAAAAAACAGTGCTTTTCTTTCAAAAATAAGGACATTTCTAAGTGACCCCAAACTTTTGAACGGTAGTGTAAGTCCGTTAGGACTATTTTATACTTTATGTTGTAAGTGCCTCTCCTCATAGTACTCAGACAATATTGCTCTTTGTATGATAGTAGGCCGATAAAAATCTTGGATGGGTCATCTGAAGGACTGAGATGTGCTCATTATCTCCAACACTAGATAAAACTACCATTTCAAAAAACGGAGGGCTACACAAATAGTCTGGAGTGAACTGAAGCCAGGTCCTCGATTGGTAGTGTTGGCTATGTAAGGCTGGAGAAGGCTATTTAAATATATTAAAGATTTGCGCGAGAACCTATATCTCTCCAGCAAAAAGTCATCCGATATGCCAAGATGTCGAGCCGTGGTCTTATTAATCGCTCCCGGTGGATTGCACGTATAATTTGCGCTCCGAAATCAGCAGTTCTCTCATCAAAAGGGCATGCATCATGAAATCTGCAGTGAACGCAGGTTTAAATACCCAAAACCGGGTTATGTTTCAAACTTAACCTGTGCAAAACCTGCTCCGACCAGGTTTGATTCAGAGCATATGTTTCTATCGGTATGTTATCGGTATGTTGGCAACTAACATACCGTGTTCCTTTTGGAACGGAAAGCCTAGGGTTACCGCAAACCCTAGGTTAATTTACCCGGTTATGTGATAAAACCGGCTTTGTGGACCCCACTGGTACCGTTCAATGTTGTGTTTCTTAAATGAGTGGCATTGACAGAATGTCGCTTGTTCATAATGCTCTAATCAGGATTTGAATTCTCAACCTAGGGATCACCAGTACAAGGCATTATCCTGTTGAGCCACTGACATTCCTGAACTACATGAAGCCTCATCCACATGGTCATAATGTCTATTGATAAGCACACATCAAGAAAACTCCAAGCACACATTTCACAAGAGAATTAAGGGCTTTCTTAAAAGAGCATAGATTTGAAAATGTGCACTGGTAATGGTATCCACCTAATGATAGCCGTATGGTAGTTATACAATAACAAAATGGTCATATAGGCAAAATGGTTTGAGACTGTGTGGACGCTTGGCTTTTCTATGAAATTGTGGGAAAAGTAAACATTTTTAGAGCAGAAGACCAGGGTGAAAAATATGCATCTGATTTTAGAGATTAATATGATGAAATAATTTTGAGTCCAGGTCAATTTGGTATGGAGAAATAAGGCTAGTTCATATTTTTTCAATAGCGCCACCCTTGGGTGCAGTACAACCATTTGGGTTTATGGGTAGTGGTGGGTATTGGTATCACCTAATAATAGTCATGTTTTTTTTAGACAATAACACAATGGTCATATAAGAAAAATGGGCTAACTGCTCCTACTTTATTGGCCAATATTTCTGAAATGGAACTAAATAACACAAATTCTGTACGATGATTTTTGTGAGGCTTGGTCTAAAGATTTTATGCAGCGATTTTGATGAATTTTTGATTATTTTTGTAGCCTGTGAATCTTTTTATCATGGTAAGCTTTAATATGAAATTGTGGTTTTTATAAATGCATCTGATGAATTTTGAGTCCAGGTCAATCTGGTGAGGAGAAATTAGCCTAATTCATGATTTTTTTTTTTACAATAGTGTCACCTTTGGGTGCAGTACCACAACTTTCGGTTTATGGGTAATGGGGGTTATTGGTTACCATTCCTGAAAATTTCAACAGTTTTCGACTTGCGGTATAGGCTGCAGTATGACTTTTACAGAATTTGAGGAAAAAAGAAACGTAACAGGGGCCCCATCAAGCTCCCTCTGCACGTCTTCCTACCCAAAAATGCAGAGGAACGTCTCCACCTCCTTGTCCGACCCAAGTTAAACCTCCTTCCCACTAACGCGCCATTAGTCGGGAGGAGGTTGTGGGCTCGACGCCCACGGTCCTCGGCCTGTCTGCAGTTCAGCGCCGGGCCACCAGAGGTCACCATTATGTTGTGTCTCCCACAGAGTGACCCAGGGCCGGGGCCTCATGCCCGACAACACGTCCCGCTTCACCTGCAAGGGGAAGCAGCTGTTTCACTTCATGGGCACCAGCACCTTCTCTGAGTACACGGTGGTGGCGGACATCAGCCTGGCCAAGGTGGACCCCAAGGCCCCACTGGACAAGGTCTGTCTGCTGGGCTGCGGCATCTCCACGGGATACGGGGCGGCGCTAAACACCGCCAAGGTACATCGCACACCACTACACAACTGGGGACACACACCACTTCACAAAAGACTACATGCCTGGGGACACACACCACTATCCAGATGACTGCACACCTGGTGACGCATCACTACACACCTGGCAACACACCACTACACACAACACTACACACACCACTACACACCTGACCCCCTCCCTGTCCTACCGTCCCCCTCCTCCCCACCAGGTGGAGCCGGGGTCCACCTGCGCCGTGTTCGGGCTGGGCGCCGTCGGCCTGGCGGCCATCATGGGCTGTAAGGTTGCCGGGGCGACCAGGATCATCGGCGTGGACATCAACCCGGACAAGTTCGGGAAGGCGGCGGAGTTCGGCGCCACCGAGTGCCTGAACCCCAAGGACCACGCCCGGCCGGTGCAGGAGGTGCTGGTGGAGATGACCGACGGCGGGGTGGACTACTCCTTCGAGTGCATCGGCAACGTGGAGATCATGGTGAGGACTGCCGGAGCCCCACCTCCTCACACCGCCGGCCAATAGGAAACCAGCCTCTCTAACCTCTGTCTCTCTCTCTCTCTGTCTCTCCCTCTGTCTGTATCTCCCCCTATCTGTCTGTCTCTCCCCCTGTCTGTCTCTTCCTCGGTCTGTCTGTCTCTCCCCTCTCCCCCTGTCTCCCCCCCTCAGAGGTCAGCCCTGGAGGCTTGTCATAAGGGCTGGGGGGAGAGCGTGATCATCGGGGTGGCGGGGGCCGGCAAGGAGATCTCCACCCGCCCCTTCCAGCTAGTGACCGGCCGCGTGTGGAAGGGGACCGCCTTCGGAGGTCAGAGGAACCACATCCCCGCTGCTGAGTGTTTTTAAACTGTTTGGGTCATGTCCCTATGCAAGTGTTTCTAACCTGTTTGGGTCGTGTCCCTACAGCTGAAGTGTCTCTAACCTGTTTGGGTCGTGTCCCTACAGCTGAAGTGTTTCTAACCTGTTTGGGTCGTGTCCCTACAGCTAAAGTGTTTCTGACCTGTTTGGGTCGTGTCCCTATAGCTGAAATGTTTCTAAGCTGTTTGGGTTGTGTCCTACAGCTGAAGGGTCTCTAACCTGTTTGGGTCGTGTCCCTACGGAGGTGTTTTTGGTCATGTCCTACAGCTGAATTGTTTCTAACCTGTTTGGGTCGTGTCCCTATATCTGAAGTGTTTCTAACCTGTTTGGGTCGTGTACCTATAGTTGAAGTGTTTCTAAGCTGTTTGGGTCGTGTCCCTGCAGCTGAAGTGTTTCTAACCTGTTTGGGTCATGTCCCTATAGCTGAAGCGTTTCTAAGCTGTTTGGGTCGTGTCCTCAGGATGGAAGAGTGTGGAGAGTGTTCCCAAGCTGGTTGAGGACTACATGAACAAGAAGATGAAGGTGGATGAGTTTGTGACCCACACTCTGCCCTTTGACTCCATCAATGAGGGATTCGACCTCATGCACGCTGGGAAAAGGTAGATGGATATGAATGTCACAACGGTAGTGGGTTCTTTAACCCGTTTACTCCTACAACACCTGCTGAAAACGCCTGCTAAAATCCTATGCTATTCTAGGAAAAAGAACCTCATTGCCTGAGAAAATAGAGAAAATAGTAAGAATTGTCCAAAATGCTGCGCCACGCAGCAGCCGGCAGAAGTGCTAATGTTGCGCTGCGCAGCTCCCGGTAGGAGGGGCAATGTTGCGCGACGCAGCATCCGGCGCAAATGGGTTAAAAAAGTCTCTAAAAGTCAGTGGCAGCACGGGAAAAATACTTTGAGTGTGTTTCATCTCCATGACGCCATTGTGTAGGAGTGTTATCGTGAGCAATGTTGTGACGCCACACATACACACATACTATGTATAGAAGCTTAACTCTATCTCCGACACCGAAGACAAATCCCCTGCTGGCCAGACGGAGCTCCACACATCCACACACACAGTGGAGATGTCATTTTGGCGTTTGAGAAGCTTTCTAAATTAAGTGTAAAATTGTGCAGTCTGTGGATGAGGGGAATTCTTATCATTTGGTTGCGATCTGTGATCTTCCGCTGAGATGCTACCGAGTTCTGCAACCTGACCGTTGACCCTCTTGAGTGTCACCCTGCTCTACAACAAATGTCTTCCCTCCCTTTAAGTGTTCATGCCGTTATTCTTCTGTTCTGTGTCCCTGGCAGTATCCGCTGCGTGCTGACCTTCTGAAGCTCCTCCTCCTCAGACCTCCTGGACCACTTGGCCACATCCCAGTGTTCTCACCGCCGGGCTAGCTCTGTAGTTTCATACTGTGTAGTACCATCAGCACCAAGCTAGTACCAGCAGCACCATGCTAGCCCTATTACTATGACCACTATGCTAGCACTAGTACTATGCCCACCATGTTAGGTCTGCAGCTTCATACTGTCTGGTAAAATCACCACCATGTGTTCCTGTCCAAGTTTTTTCAATAAAGCGTTTACAGCATGTTGTCCTTCACTCACTGAAGACCTCTGGTCACTAGTGTTCACTAAGGCCGCGTTCAGACTGCCAGCCAAAATCCGATTTTTAGCCCATCCAGATTGGAACCGGATGACTCTTTAAGTCTGAACAGTCCCAAGTCACATGAAATCCGATTTTTGCGAAACAGATGTTTCAGATCGCATTTGGACAGATGCGTCTCAGTCTGAACAGCTCCAAACACTCAGATCGGTTTTTACTGTCCGTGACGTCACTCTACGCGACGCCAGACCTGACCCATTGCGCCAAACCACCCGCCTCAGTCCTTGGACAGAGGAAGAAACGAAATGCCTCATTAATCTGTGGGGAGATGGGTCCGTTCAAGCGAAGCTCGAGGGCATGTATCGGAATAAGTCGATTTATGAAAGTCTTTCGCGTTCTTTGATCCATCTTGTTTGTTATTGTTTTTCTCGTCGCTATTACATGACGTCACGCAATACACGCGCTGGATGACGCCTCCGCTCCGACGTCGTTGCTACAGCAACCTGTCAGATGGGCCAATAATGTGGCCCAGTCTGAACAGAGCCAAATGCGATTTGGACACTTGCTAAAACAGTGTGGACAGTCAGCCCTAAAAATCGGATATGAGAAGGAATCAGATTTTAATTAGATTTGCCTGCAGTCTGAACGCGGCCTAACTGAAGACCCGTTCACGAACTGCATGGTCACTCACTAAAGACTTCTGATCACTAGTCATTATTATTGTTATTCTAAATTCACTGGTATTTCGTTCTAGATAAACCTCGGGCGTCCGCTGAATTATTAAAAAGTAAAATAATTCAGTATCTAATCGAATTAACGCGAGTCTATTGCGCATGGGCAATGATAAGTATTTATAGGGCTCTGATTGGTCGGTTCGGATTCGGTCATCTCACGCTGGAGGTAAATATGGCGACGGGAGTAATGGTGAGTCGGATTTAAACCTGAGTCCATTTCTTTGTTGAGGATAACATGCGTAACTAAAGTACGAATGAGTTACGAGTTAGCAAACTTTAGGAGGTAAAGCGATGAAGTACGGCCGTGGTTACCTGGAGCCTCCCCTGACGACTAGGCGAGACGAGGCTCACCTCACGTCACCTCATCTCACGTCACCTCACCTCAGCCCGGTCTCTCACCCCGGCACCTGGGTCTCTCGTGATTGTTCAGTACTCGTCGTGATCCTTGTGAAACGAAATGAACTCATTCACGAATGATTGAGTGAAATTATTAACTTTATCAGCGTTCAGGTGGAAAGTAAGGTGCTTGTAGTGCCCAACCGTCGTCCTATTTAAATCTTATTTTAGATATATTTCATATCCAGACACTCGTTTATGTAGACCCCCTCCACTGCGCAGTATATTCTACAGAGCTAGGCGTGCTTTCTAACTTTGATGTAATATATTACTAGTTATAATCTAGTTTAACTAACTGTGATATGAATTGTATTGTGATATAATACGACACTCAAAGATGTTGTGTAAAGCTCAACATGCTTGCTAACTACGACATTCTTAGACTCTTGAATCCTTCATGAAGATATTCCGTTTCTCTGTTCTAGGTTTCTGCTCCAATTTCTTCCAATTCTGAAGTAGAAACATGTGAGAAGACGATTGAGTCGATAGTGAATGCCTTGCAGTACATCAAGCACCCCTTACAGAACAGGTATGCTGGTCCACCAAGGATAGGTGTTGTGTATTGACCTGTGAACCAGTGGTTTCAGGAATGTTTTAGTTGGGACTCTTATCGTCCCCTCCCTGTGTCAGGATCATCTGGTCTAATGTAGCCTCCTCTGGCCACAGCTCGGTTGTTCTGGAGAAGCTGTTCCTCTCACAAGTCCTGATGTTTCTGAGGGCTGCTTCTCGCTAGGTGGGCGCTGTGGTTCTTTAAGAACGACAAAAGTAAAACCTGGCAGGCCAACCTGAGACTCATCTCCAAGTTCGACACCGTGGAAGACTTCTGGGCGTAAGTAGTCTCAAGTTAGCCAACTTCTGGGAGTAAACTGTCTAAAGTTATCCCCCTTGTGCGCGCAAGTAGTCTACGGCCCGTTCACACCGGACGCCGAAGCGCCGCGAAGCGGATCGGCCGCGAATTCGCGCGCGAGCCGCGTCCCTCTCGTTCACACCAGACGCCGACTTTCTCCGCGCCGGTCGCAAGCGCCTCTGCTCCAGCTGTTGTTTTAAGTTGCTGTTGTTTGTGCTTAGTGGATTGAATTTGGTCACAGTGTTTAATATCTAGACTATTACTTCATCAAAAGAGGCCATATATTTAACAATGTAAGGGACACTTGGATTTGCACAGAAACAGAACTTGTGGAAGACCTTTTGATTTAAACAATAGGGTATACTTACTTGTTGATTCAATAACAGTGGCAACAGCCTCCCAACATTTATCCTATTTGGTGTTGTCCTTGTAGAAGGGGTGCTGGGGTTCGTACAACTCATTGTACTTCTCCACTTCCAAGATAAGTTTAACGTCGCAGCCAGCCCACTCCGTGTGTGTGTGTGTGTGTGTGTGTGTGTGTGTGTGTGTGTGTGTGTGTGTGTGTGTGTGTGTGTGTGTGTGTGTGTGTGTGTGTGTGTGTGTGTGTGTGTGTGTGTGTGTGTGTGTGTGTGTGTGTGTGTGTGTGTTTTCCATCTCTCTCGATCTGTTTATATATATATATTATATATATATATATATATATATGTATGTATGAAACGCACCAAAAAATATTATCGCATTTGTCAATCGCTGTATTTTATTTTGAAAAGTTTTATTTTGAAAATTGACCGGATTCTCTCGTTGTTTCATGCGTGACTTCCTGCCAAGATTGACGCGATCGCTCGCGGCTCGCGCACAAAATAGAACAGACGCCGAAACGATCGCTGCACGGCGCGAGCGATCGCGGCGCTTTGCGGCGCGTCGCGGCCGGTGTGAACGACAGTACCAGTTAACATGGGCGCCGAAAGGACGCGGTCTCCGTTCCGCGGCTATTCGCGGCGCTTCGGCGTCCGGTGTGAACCCGGCGTTAGCCCCCTTCTGGGCGCGAGCAGTCGTCTAAAGTTAGCCCACTTCTGGGAGAACATGGTCTAAAGTTAGCCCTCTACTGGGCATGAATTGTTTTAAGAGCAAACCTCTCATCAGATTATAGATTATGATATAAGTATATTAGGGCTAGGCGATTAATCTAATTTTGCTCGCGATTTCGATTTAAGCGTCAAACACAAAATTAACATAATCAAGTTTTTTTTTTTTTTAATTTTTGAAATGTTTTATAGAAAGGGCAGAACAGCTGGATACATATCTGTATATTAATTTAGATTGGAGCATTTCCTTTTTGACCATTTTGTGTATTTTTTAAGGTGAATTTTCAAAATTCTCAGTTACGTTTTTTTTGGGAGAGACATGCTGAATAAATACATGTTTTCAAACTCAAAAATAATCCTTTCAATAATCTTGATTTCAATATTGACCAAAATAATTTTGATTATGATTTTCCCCATAATCGAGCAGCCCTAAAATATATCACAGATCATTAGATTATCTCAATTATAGGATATATCCAATAATGTATGATCATAATGTAGATATCATATTAATGAGTTTATAAATCTTATCAGATTATACATGATGCCAGATTATAGATTAAGAACATCAGATTATAATTAATTTCAGGATATACCGAATGACAAGCTGTTCTCTCTCTCCAGGTTGTACTGAGTCACAATCCAAAAAACCTCCACACGGCACTTGTAAGGTTGCGGGGGGTTATGATCTCCCTCCCCGACTCTGATGCAGCCGCGACGTGTTCTGTATTTTCAGCCATTTTTCATCTGATAACGGTTTTTCACATATAATCATGACGTAGCTGTTTTTGTTTTTTGCGTTGTTGTGATTGGTTTACATTTGTCGCGTGGTATGTGTGCGTATGCGTACAGTGCGTGCTGTGTGTGTGTGTGTGTGTAGGACGGCATTGAGCCGATGTGGGAGGACAAGCTGAACCGGAGGGGCGGCCGTTGGCTCATCACACTGTCCAAACAGCAGCGCCGCGCAGACCTGGACCGCTTCTGGCTCGAGACGGTGAGCTACGCACTACTCACTAACCTGTCGGCTAGGCGCTCACCTGACTGGGTTAGGGCTAGTTTATAATATAGTATGTATCCTGTGTGTTGGGGCTAATGTTTAGTCTTTTATGTCTTTTATCCCGTGTTTGGGCTTGTATATAATGTGATCTTGTCTGGTTCAGTCCCGTGTGGCTTGTATATAATGTGATCTTGTCTGGTTCAGGTCCTCTGTCTGGTGGGGGAGACGTTTGATGAACACAGTGACGATGTGTGCGGAGCAGTCATCAAACGTCCGCGCCAAAGGTGACAAGATTGCCATCTGGACGAGAGACTACGAGAACAAAGAGGCCATCACACACATTGGGTATGAGAACCATATGAGTAGTGTTTAACTTTGTTTAAGTTATGAGAACCGTATTAAAGGTGTTCCAACACTAGGTGGGTTATGGGGACCGTATTAAAGGTGTTTACAACTAGGTGGGTTATGGGGACCGTATTAAGGCGTTTAACACTAGGTGGGTTATGAGGACTGTATTAAAAGTGTTTAACACTAGGTGGGTTATGAGGACCATAATAAAGGTGTTTAACACTAGGTGGGTTATGAGGACTGTATTAATAGTCAGGTGGCTTAACGAAGACACCCATACCGACTGGACAAAAGCACCAAAATTTGCATGGGTCTTCCTTAGGGCTTAGTAGTCAAATTCAGCCTAGGAGCCACCCCTCCCCCCTCCCTATTTAATATTTAAGGGTATTTTTCAGAATTCGGGCCCATTTTTCAGAATTCGGCCCATTTCTGTCCACAGACAGGGTTTAATTATATTAAAAACGAATTACATCTAATACATTTTAGATCCAATAGTTAGTATAAACAAAAACAAGCCTAGACTTTTTTTATGGTTGCTCTTACTAATGATTTTAACACATTTTATTGGTGTTTAGTGGTACAATATCTGTGTTTTGGTGTTGTCCGCCACCATAGTTTTCACATGTCGTGCCATATCTCAAACATTATTTATCACAAATTAATAATAAAAATATGCATATGGATTTAATGTTACTTGAGCTACATGCACAGATTAAGCATATATATATGCATTTTGTACTTTATTTTGGCTAATTTCTACCTGTCCCATGGTTTAGCCGTCATTACCAACACACTCTGCATAAAGGCACTTTACTACTGTTTTTTCATCAAATGTTTCTTTGGTTGCCATGGTAAATTAATATCATAGTGGAGCTTCTGTACTTCAAGCTGTAAGACTGATGCCTTGATGTCCAGAAAAGTAAGTAAATCTACTCTTTATTCTTTGTGTGGGGCATATACACTTATTATGCGTCATTACCATATGTGTTCTATTTCTGTATTTTCGATTTTTTTAAAAACATTTTTATGACTTTAATAGTTTAAATGGTGTTCATTACATGTAGAAAGCTAGCTTCACTTGATTAGCCATCCTCTTTGCTAGTAAGGCTAGTTTTTTGGCAAACATGTCATTACCAGCACAGTCATTACCAGCACATTACAGCTTGTTACAATAGGTTACGATAAGTGATTTGTCATCACCACAACCTATGTATAAATTAAAAAACATCCAACAATTATTTATTTTGGACAATGTTGGACAGTCTAAATGAACACTGTATAAAACAAAAGTTGAGACATATGGCATTTACTTGGCATTTACTTTACTACTTGACTATATTCGATGATGTGATGGTAATGACACATTTACTTAAGAAAGTGAGAAAGTGGCAAAATTCTGAAATTCCCTTATCTTTTGGTCTCAACCCAGCTCATAACGTTGCTTCTGACTGAAGGACAATTAATATTAGGATAATTTAATGTATACCAATTAGTCAAATTTGGAATTTTAATTTTCAAAATTTCAGCAACCCAATTTGGCCCTTAATCTGAGAAATGCCCTTATATTGATTTTTAAATTAAAAATTTAATTAATGTAAACTTTTCTATCGTTTCAAATTGTGAGACTTGAAAATGGATCTAAACTGGGATCTCTGTGTTATTTGCCAGCAAGACACTCGAGAACCATTGAAGTGTCCCCTAAAATGTCCTGGAACCAGTAGTGACAAGAATGATGCATACACATCATTTCTGACAAATTTAGAAGAATTTCGGGCCATTGATGATCTTCCAGTCAAACTCTGTTTTGGGAGTGATGAAAACGGCTGATAGTTTTGCTTCACATTCTGCTTCCTGGCACAAATCTTGCCACCTGAAATTTAACAATTCCAAGCTGTCCAGAGCAATTAGAAAGAAAGATGGCCAATCAGATGAACCTGATCAGAGGCGGCCCACAAAGCGTCAAGCATTGGACTTGCAAAAGTGCTTATTCTGTGGAGAAGAAGGAAAAGAAAGCGATGTGCTCCATGCAGTGTCAACATTTGATGCTGACAAGAATATCCGGGCCATGATTACAGAACTAAAAGATGCCCAGCTCATGAAGAGAATAGTTGGAGGAGATCTAATGGCAATGGAAGCAAAAATACCATCTGACATGCCTGACCAAGCTTCGAAATCGCTACCGTAGTCACACTCGGAAAACAAACCATACACCTGAACTCACAGATCAGAGGATGAATGAGTCAAGAGCATTTGTAGAACTGACCAGCTATATAGAACATTCTGTGGACTCTGGAACTCTCCTTTTTAAGCTCTCTGAAATCCACTCCATGTATGTGAATCGTCTTGGGGAACTCGGCATCAATAAATCAGTTAATAAAACCAGACTGAAAGATCATTTGCTCGAACACTTCCCAGAAGCACAAGATCAGTTTGATGGGAGAAACACTTTTCAAGGAAGGAATGAGAGACATGTTGAATGAAGCACTGAAGAATCGAGACTTCAATGAAGATGCTGCTATCCTGGCGAAAGCTGCTATAATAGTAAGAAAAGACATATTCTGCCACAAAGGTTTTAAATTTACTGGTTCCTTCCCAGCAGAATGCCAAGAACACTCTCTGCCCTCAAGCCTCAAGTCCCTTGTCTCCATGATCTTGAATGGCCCGAACATCAAAGATCAGAACAAGCATGAGTCCCAAGCTAGTCTCACCATCAGGCAGGGCATAATTTACAACACAAAGAAAATAACCTCTCAGACTTCTGTTAAGAGCAGACACACCCTGGAGCGCGAGCCACCCCATCCCATCTATATTGGCATCAATATACATGCACTGGCTAGGAGCAAGAAACTCAGCAGTTATATCATATGGGAATCAGCATTTCGTATGACAGGGTTTTGCAGATTGAGGACTGGATAACAAATTCTGCTTGTGAACGCTTTGATGATGATGGAGTGGTGGCTCCAGCCTGTCTCCGGAGAAGTCTCTTTACTGTTGGTGCCCTTGACAACTTGGACCATGACCCCAGCTCAACCACTTCCCAGACCTCGTTCCATGGGACTGGAGTCAGCCTTTTCCAGTTGCCGACCAAGAGTGAACCTGGTGAGAGCAGACCTCCTCTTACAATACCACCTTCAGGAAGTGGAAGAATTATCTTCCTGATAATTACGCCACAGTCCCTGCCGTATCTCTGAAGACAACTGCTGTTGATGTGCCGGAGTGTAAGGTGTTCCCAGTCCGGAGCAACTTGGAAGAGGCTGTATCAAAGGAGGACAGCTGGGTCAAGTATGCACTGCCACTTTTAGAGAGGGGAGAGCTCATTAAGGGAGATTCCATCGCATGGGCTGCCTATCACTCCTCTATGCAGCCTCCGGACGAAGACCTTCCAGCACACTGCCTCCTTCCTTTGTTCCATGAGAAATCTGCCACGCCCGCTATGATAAAGCATGGCATGGACGTCGTGAGGCAGGCAGTCGAATATCTGAACCCAGGACAAGTCCCAGTCACTTCTTTTGACCAGCCCCTGTTTGCCCTGGCCAAATGTGTACAGTGGAAATGGCCAGACACACATGGCGAGAGAGTGCATGTAGTTATGCTAGGTGGTCTGCACACAGAAATGGCCCTCTGGAATACCCTGGGAGATGTTTTGGAAGGTTCTGGATGGACATCAGCCCTTACAGAGGCAGAAATAGCATCTTCTGGCACAGCTAACTCATTTTTAAAAGTTGCACATCTTGCTCGAACAAGGCATGCTCACCAAGTCACACTCCTGACCCTGCATAAACTCCTGCGGGAGGCATTCCTCCTGAGTGACGGCCCCAACGATGAAGACTCTTTCAGGATTTGGACAAACTGTATGAAGGAGAAGAGTCCCACTTTCATGTATTGGGACTTGATCATGAGGTATGAAACCCTGATTCTCATCTTTGTCAGGGCTCACAGAGAGAAGAATTTCCCGTTGTATGTAAGAGTCTTGGAGGAACTCACACCACTGTTCTTTGCATTGGATCATGTGAACTACTCCAGATGGATGCCCGTTCATATCAGAGACATGAAGTCCCTGCCTACTGCAATCAAAGAGGAGTTCAAGGAGCGTTCTCACTGGGTGCTCTCCAAGACCACCAATACATTCTCTTCAATTCCTTTCGACCAAGCACATGAACAAGAAAACAAGATTGTCAAAGGTTCAGGTGGTGCTGTTGGGCTTACAGAGAATCCTGCTGCCTTCAGACGGTGGATGCTCTCTGGACCAGAATTAGCCAGACTAGTGAAGCAGTTTGAAGGAGTATACCTCCCTGATGAGGAAACAGAGATCTCCACGAACTTCCAGCACCATAAGCAGGGTCTCTCGACACAAAAGACTTTCCAGAGACAAGTTTCCAGCCTTTCAGAAACCATCAAGCGAATGGGCAATCCCTTCTTGGATGACTTCCCTGATTTAGTAACTCTTGACAATCGCAACTGCACAGATGAATCAGTAATAGCCACAGTGCGCACTTTGGAGTCCACAGGCAAGGAAAAGTACCAAGACTTTGTCAAGAAGGTGCTTGATGACCGCACCCACTCTATCCATGACCCAATCAAGAGAAATTCTCTGCCGCTCTTCAGAAAATGTCATCACAAGCAAACATCTAAGCAGGGAAAGAAGATCAAAGTGCTTCAGAATAATGTAGCCCTCTTTGGCAGGCTGTACATTTCAATGCAAAGCCGGGATGGAAACTTGGATGATTTCTTTGCACATGAGATACTATCCTTCCCACCTTCTCTCCCCCGAACTCCCCCTCCCCCACAGACTCTCCCCCACCCTCTGGTGATAAATAATGTTTGAGATATGGCACGACATGTGAAAACTATGGTGGCGGACAACACCAAAACACAGATATTGTACCACTAAAAACCAATAAAATGTGTTAAAATCATTAGTAAGAGCAACCATAAAAAAAGTCTAGGCTTTTTTTTGTTTATACTAATTAATGGATCTAAAATGTATTAGATGTAATTCGTTTTTAATATAATTACACCCTGTCTGTGGACAGAAATGGGCCGAATTCTGAAAAATGGGCCCGAATTCTGAAAAATACCCTTAAATATTAAATAGGGAGGGGGGAGGGAGGGGTGGCTCCTAGGCTAAAAGTGACTACCAAGCCCTAAGGAAGCCTCATGCAAAATTTGGTGCTTTTGTCCGCCCGGTAACGGTAATGTCGAAAATACTCGTTAAGCCACCTGACTATAAGGTGTTTAACACTAGGTGGGTTATGAGGCTGTATTAAGGTGTTTAACACTAGGTGGGTTATGGGGACCGTATTAAAGGTGTTTATCACTGCTTCCAGGCGCGTGTATAAGGAACGGTTAGGCGTGCCTCAGAAGGTGATCATTGGCTACCAGTCCCACGCAGACACCGCCACCAAGAGCGGCTCTTCCATGAAGAACAAGTTTGTTGCCTGATGACCCTGAGATGACCCTGGGATGACCCTGGGCCGACCCTGTGACCCCTGCCCCATGCTGCTTGGTTCTATAGTTATTTAGATGGGGTCTTGTTCGTTATTATTTTGTTTGAATAGAGATGTTAAACTCTCTAATTTTCAGGTTGCTTTAGATGAGAAAATATTTGCTGTTCAGTTTTTAGATGGCCAACTAAAAGTTATGAGAAGTCGATAGTTAGCGTTACAGAAACATCTTTAGTTCGGTCATAAATGCATCTTTGTATAAAACACACTTCTGTTATTTTAAGGCCTCTTTTGTTTCTATTGGCCAGAAGAAGAAACCGTCCTAGAGCTTTGTTATTTTTGTTTTGAATTAAAAGTTCTGAAATTATGACGCTGTGTCTAATGTTGCTATGAAACAATTGTAATCGAAGTTCGACTTAAAATGAAATGACTTTCATTAACTTTTACAGCTAAACACTGCACGCTGGTCTGCTACACGCTGGTTTATTACAAACTTGTCTCGTTTGTGAGTTTTCAACTAACTTTTTTCTGTGGTCAGATAAACAGGTTTAATGTCTCGATAATTCGCTGTAGCCACAGTGGCGCTGAAGAACTCGTCTTCTAGACTAGTAAAAGTATAGAAACCCGTGTCAAAAAAGTCTAAAAGTAGTGATTGAACTTCTTCACTTGAGTCCAAGTGGAAATGTTGACACAGAACTGGAAAGGAGATCAAAAGGAGACAACAGCCTGGTCTTATTATCCTTAAACTCAGAGAACATGGACGGGGATGTCTAGTCGCTGCTCTGGTGTCTGCTGGTTCACCTCCCTGCCTCAACCTCGCTACCAGCTCTCCCAGCGACGCCGTTTGGCGGTGAACTCTCCCTACCTCCTGTCTCGGTCTTCATGTCATTCTCATCTTCTGACGTCACGCCTGATCCGCTCGTCTTTTCGCTGTTTGTCCGTTCGCTGTTTGTCCGTTAGGATGAAACCGGTCTTGTTGTGGAAGGAGCGCGTATATTCAAAATTTGAATCTCCCCTCAAATGCATTAAGACCAAAGTAACGTCTTGTTTTGAAAATTAATGGTAGAAGATACAGATATCTGGAAGCTGTACTTAAGTACAGATACTTTGTTACTTCCCGCCTCTGGGCTCAATTAACCAATTGAGATGAGCTCTGATCGAATAAATTAATCGTCTATTCATTAGCCGACTCCAGGTGAGTGATCAGCAGCACGCGGAGAGACCGGATATGTTGGAGCGACAGTCCCCGGACAAATGTGAGAATTATCCAAACCCAGTAGGACACCACCTAGGCCTTCAGTGGTGTCCTACATGAACTAATTCACGGCTAAAGAAACCATCAATATTACACAGAAATGCAGTATAACAGGCCGTTGCATAACAGACGGGTATCTCGTAGCAAGGACGAATGCCATTACTTAAGCAAGAAAACCCATTAAGACAATTCCACAAGTCTATTTTCACTGTAGCCACATCTGCCATACAAATATCCTCTCTAGCAGAAACGTCAATATTAACCTAATTAACTAACAAAACTATTAAAACGTTTAAATAAAATGCGTTGCTCACCAAAACTACTGATTATTTGTACGTAAAGTCCATCCTTTCTTTCCTCAAGAAGAGTTTGATGCGTTTCAGTTCCAGCAATTAGTCCCTTTCTATCTCCATGTAGGCTAATGCTGAAAGCCGACTCTGTCCAGTCGTGTTTCTGGAGCAAGTTTTAATTCGCTCCAGGGAATCGCTTTATTTATTATTCGCTTTACTTAAGTTTGTGCCGGTAGCTATCGATGCTTTGCTGGCTCTGACCATCCAATCAAAGGACGTGAAAATGCCGACGCCACTGGACGCCTGCTCGATGGCCACGGTGTTGCCAACTCGAAATCTGATTGGTTAAAGCAACAGAGTCATTGCCACTTACTTTCAGCTACAGACGCCAGCGCTATCGATTCTTAAGGTGTCATGGCAGATTTATTTGACCTTCGGCAACACGTGATGGCTGAAATATGATTGGATAAAAGCTCTAACATAAATATACACTACTAGTGGAAGCAGCGCAAACAAGAGAAAAGCTATTAAATGAAGAGAATAGACTGTTGGAAATAACGTAATACGTATTAATGGAAAAAAAATGAAAACATACAAGTCAGTGATTCTGATAGTGTTTAGGACAGCAGAGAAGGCCTTGCTGGCCCTGACAGCCCACCACTGCCGCCTAGCAACCCCTTCACCCTACTGCTGCACCCTAAACCTCGAACCTAGACTCTACTGCTACACCCTAAAGCCCTACCATCCACCCTAAACCCTACCTCCCATCCATATAACCTACGGAACCTGTGTGTGTGTGTGTGTGTGTGTGTTCCCTTCTGAGACTGAACAGGTTTTTCTCCTTTCCTTTCATCTGTGGTTCACCTTTTTAGTGTCTCATCTCCCGGCCGGCGTGACGTTTGAGTGAAGAATTCATCTGGAGGTCTGATGACCTCCCCATGCAGTCACCCTCTGACGGATGACAGGGTGATGGAAAGGTCATGTGGGTGACTTCATGTTGTGGCCCTGACACGCGCGCGCGCGTGTGTGTGTGTGTGTGTGTGTCATCTCCATCATCATTGCGTCACGTCCCTGAAGCCACAGCCTTTAGAAGAGTAAACCTTTTATATCCTAGACTGACACCATGTAGTTACTGTGGTTACCACCGCCATGAGTAACCAGGGCCAGACACACACCCACACGCAGCTGCTTAAACCCATGCACTGTTGCTATGGAAACCCTCCTTCCTTGAACAGATAGTGAGTGAAACATATGGACGTAGAATTACCTATACCATATATTTAACACTTTAACTAATAAATCCTCTTATGAACACTATATGTCAGTGTGTATACTGTATATATGTGTGTGTGTGTATATATATATACAAATAAATGTTCTGGTCCTGATGGTTCTGATTCTGATGGGTCTGGTTCTGATGGGTCTGGTTCTGGTTCTGATGGTTCTGGTCCTGATGGTTCTGGTTCTGATGGGTCTGGTTCTGATGGGTCTGGTCCTGATGGTTCTGGTCCTGATGGTTCTGGTCCTGATGGTTCTGGTTCTGGTCCTGATGGTTCTGGTTCTGGTCCTGATGGTTCTGGTTCTGATGGGTCTGGTCCTGATGGTTCTGGTTCTGATGGTTCTGGTCCTGATGGTTCTGGTCCTGATGGTTCTGGTCCTGATGGTTCTGGTCCTGATGGTTCTGGTCCTGATGGTTCTGGTCCTGATGGTTCTGGTTCTGACCCTCAGAGGCCCCTGCTCTGAGGGGCCGGCCTCTGAGTGCTGGGCTTCATTAACATGTCCTGTCGTCTGTGTTCCAGTCCGACGTCATTACTCTTCCTCTGGGGCAGGAAGGATTTCGAGGGGATGTTTACCGTGCATAGCGAGCATTAACAAGCTAACGATCCGCTAAAGAGCTCCACTCTGTGGTGAGAGCGAAGGAACGGATGGAAAAATAAACCAGGCTGTCAAGAGTGGTGTGTTCACCACCGGGCAGTGGAAGGTTTACATCTGGTGACGTTGGGTTTTGCTGCGTGGGGAGGGTCTCCTCTTGGAGGGGGGGGGGGGATGTCTCTGCCTTAGACCCAGAGGGACACGCTCTGTGTTACATGAGACTGATCTGAGGTCAGCCTGTAGGAACCATGATGGTCCCTTTACATGAGGCTGAGATAAGAACCCAGGACTAGGAGCATGGATCACAGATGCCAACATAGGCCAGATTACATTTACATTTACATTTGGGGCATTTAGCAGACGCTTTTATCCAAAGCGAAGTGGATAAAGTACATTTGTCATAAGAAGTGCAACAATATATCGCTGTCGGTACAGAAAGGATGTTCATAGAACCAAGTGCAAGTACAACAATCGCTAAGCTAACCAATTCCCCTTGTTACAGCAATGATAGCAGCTACTGCAGTTAATACACAGTTAAGTACTATAATACAATACAATACAACACAATACAATACAGTGTACAATGGTGGCCAGAGTTGGGAGGGTGGCTACGGAGAGTTGAGGTGGACTCTGAACAGGTGAGTCTTGAGTCTCTTTCGGAAGATAGTGAGCGACTCTCTGCGGTCCTGAAAACGGCAGGGAACTCGTTCCACCACTGAGGTGGAACTGTCCCAGCCAGAAGCAAGAAAAGTTTGGACTTTGCTGAACGACCTTTGCTATCTTTTAGCAGATTAGGTGGTCCACGTCTACACTTAATCCAGGTCCGTGTCTATAGTCGAGGTCTATAAACAGTCCAGCAGAGGGGGTCTACAAACAGTTCAGGTGTGGATAATTCTCTCACCTCTCTGAATCTCTCACCGAGCCGTCTGACCCACTTCAGCATCACTACAGTACCGTAGCCATGGTAACGTGTGTCTGTGTCTGTGTGTATGTGTGTACGCATGTGTTCCTGTATGTTTCTATCAGTTTGAAGTATTAATAGTCCTGGAAGCCATCATGTTGTAATGTTTCATTGTGAGCTGATCGACCATTCCTCCTCCTCTTCCTCCTCCTCCTCTTCCTCCTCCTCCTCTTCCTCCTCCTCCTCACATTGTTACTATGGAGAACAGACCCATATCCTAGCATGCTTCACACCAGGCAGTGAGGTAGTTAGAGTCCGGATGGAGGAACGGTGCATCGTTAGTGCCTACCTGCAGAGAGCCGCCGTGTCTCCCCGACGCCACCAAGGGGCAGCACACCAGAGCCCGCCGTGTCTCCCCGCGTCCACCAGGGGGCAGCACACCACAGCCCGCCGTGTCTCCCCGCGGCCACGAGGGGGCAGCACACCACAGCCCGCTGTGTCTCCCCGCGGCCACGAGGGGGCAGTGCTGCACACCGCAGTGGATCACCGGTCCGGACGTCCTCCGTCACTCTGTGTTTCTATACTACTGTGGTCTGAGCGATGGGCTGCGTGGGGCTTCCTCCCGCTGTTCACCAGGAGAGGGAGGGGGTTTGTGGTGTTGTGTTAATTCAGCACATTCGGTGTTGGTGTCCCTCTGAGCCTAATCCTACTCCCCCACGTCTGAGCGGCTCTGTGTTCCTGTGTCTATCGATTCCAAGCTGTGTAATCCTTAATGGTGACAATGGTGCTGAGATTAGGTTCTGGAGGCGCGAAGCCGGCCCTTTTAAGGCGGTAATGGGCAAAAGCGCGTGTTAATTGGCTGTGACTGTTGAGAGTAAATTAATTATCGATCGCCCTCTCCCGACCGCTGTTGTGTACTTACATGGTGACTCCTTTTTCCTCTGTCTCCACCACGTTTCCTGCTCCTCACGGCTGGACGGGCAGGCGGCCGTGCAAGCCCGGCTTCTCACAGAGATTCTCGCTCACTTCCACTTCCACCCCCCCACCCGTCCCCTACGGCTCGCTCCCTTCGTCTGTCGCTCACTTTCCCTCGTCTCCTTCAATTCTGTTTTACACACCGGCTCCCCTCCTCCCCTAGGAGGGGCCCCCTCACCTCTTCCTCTCCCCCCCCCCTTCATTACTCCCCCATCCCACTAGATGGGCGAGCTTCCCGGGAGATAAAGGGAGGGAGGGGGTTTGCGGGCATCATTATTCTGTGTATTGATTTCCTGCGTCTCTGAAGGAAACAGGAAACATCGGGTAACTGAGTTCTGCTCACCGTTGCTTTCCCCGCGGGACGAATCGGCTCGTCCCCCAGCCACAAAGCTCCGCCTCCAGACACAGAGCTCCTCCTCCAGCCACAGAGCTCCGCCTCCAGACACAGAGCTCCTCCTCCAGACACAGAGCTCCTCCTCCAGACACAGAGCTCCGCCTCCAGACACAGCTCCTCCTCCAGACACAGAGCTCCGCCTCCAGACACAGAGCTCCTCCTCCAGACACAGAGCTCCGCCTCCAGACACAGAGCTCCTCCAGACAAAGAGCTCCGCCTCCAGACAAAGAGCTCCGCCACCAGCCACAGAGCTCCGCCTCCAGACAAAGAGCTCCGCCACCAGCCACAGAGCTCTGCCTCCAGACACAGAGCTCCTCCTCCAGCCACAGAGCTCCGCCTCCAGACACAGAGCTCCGCCTCCAGACACAGAGCTCCGCCTCCAGACACAGAGCTCCGCCTCCAGACACAGAGCTCCGCCTCCAGACAAAGAGCTCTGCCACCAGCCACAGAGCTCCGCCTCCAGACAAAGAGCTCCACCTCCAGCTCCAGTCCCTCAGCCAGGTGCCCTGACGCCGAGGCTTCACATGAAGCTTCATATGAGTCTTCGTATTAGGCTGCTTCAGAAAACTAGTAATATCTAATCAAATGAAACGCCAGTGAATGTAAAGTATTCAAATGTAATCGTAAACTAGTCATATCTAATCAAATGTTATCCTAGTTAATGTAAACTAGTCATATCTAATCAAATCTAATCTTTTTTATTGTGAACTAGTCATATCTAATGGGACGTCTGACAAGCCAGTAGTGTCTCCACAGGCCACCCTCATGAAGGTGACGTAGCAGCAGGCCGGCCCGTCGGCTCCTCCAGTCAGCCCGGTTGCCAGCGGGCGTTGGCGGATAATGACTGCAGGACTGGGAGATGGTCTGGAGCGCTGTCCCAGGGGGGTAGACCCTCTCTCTGTACCTGACGGAGCGTCCTGCTCCACCCTCTCTCTGGTCCTGATGGAGGCGTTCTGCTCGAACCTCTCTCTGGTCCTGACGGAGGCGTTCTGCTCCACCCTCTCTCTGGTCCTGACGGAGGCGTTCTACTTTACCCTCTCTCTGGTCCTCTGATGGAGGCGTTCTTCTCCACCCTCTCTCTGGTCCCCTCTTTTCTCCAACCCCTTTCTGCTGGGGACTCTCCCATTACGCCGTGCATGAATGATTCACCAGTCAGTGTTGGTTGCAAATAGTCATTCATATTTCATATCATTCATATTTCATATCTGCTTCATCCCTGGAACCGGGCAGGCCCGGCCTCCAGCCCGCTCCAGGTGCTCTGACCCAGATGCATTCACTCACTCAGTCATTCATTCACTCACACCCTGTGGAGGCAGATGTGAAGGACTGCATGATTTGCTTGATGGTGTTTTCAGACACATCTCACTCGCTGGTGGGTTAGATTCCCTGACCTGTAAAAGTGTGTGAGCGGGGGGGTTCAATCAGGCTCCCCAGGACCTGGTCTGGGGGGGGGTGATGGGTAGTGGCGGTACTGTCCCCGGTCGCCACGGTGACTCAAGACCTCCACAGCCTCATTCTGTCAAAGGGATTCAGCTGGAGACTTAGAGGAAGTCCTTATATGGAGCGCTGTGAGGAGTAGGGGGGGCCTAGGGGGCGCTGTTCCCCTGGGTGTAGTTCAGCCCTGGGCCACCAGGGATTTCTGGGCCATTTGCTGCAGATGAGCCCTGAGCCACCAGGGGGCGCTGTTCCCCTGGCTGCAGGGGGCCTCTTAGTATTCACAGCACCGTTGGGTTCATCATAAGGAATGTTTTATTAATTGGCCAACCTCTGTATTTCCTAAGCAAACCGTGTTTGTTTTACTCGGCCTGCGGTCGAACTCTCAGCGTCACGTTTAGAGCGTGGTGGTGCTCCCATACCAGGGAGGAGGATGGGAAGGCTAGGCTGTACGCATTACTAGTGTGAAGGTTCATATGACCAGATTAACTAATGTTGTTCATAGAAAAGGAAAACAATTAAGCTTAAAATACCCAGCATTCAGGGATGGGGAAAATAGAGTTGATGCTGTCAGATTAGGGACGGGGAGTAGAGACTTATAGGCCTTATAATGCTATGATTAATTAAATGGATATCCTTAACATAAACACTATTCAATTAATGCTATTCATTATTTAATTGATCATCACAGTGGAAATGCTGACTGCTGCGAGTTCTTTTTTCCACGGCTCGTTAACAGGGTTGGAAAATAAACCCTGATTGCTCGTTAACATCAGCTCCGGGCGTCTTGCCAGGCATCAGACCACGCCCCCTAAAACTGCTTCGGGCCCATTCACGCCCCCCAAACACCCCTAATGGTCCGACCACGCCCTCAACGACCCTGAGTGTCCGACCATGGCCCCAAATAAGATTGAGGGTCCAACCACGCCCCTAAACACCCCTGAGGGTCCGGCCACGCCCCCAAACACCCCAGAGGGTCTGCCACGCCCCCAAACACTGCTGAGGGTCCCACCACGCCCCCTAAATAATGCTGACTGTATTGGATAGTTTAAACCTAATTTAACATTGAATAGTTTCACCCTAATTTAATATTGAATAGTTTAACCCTAATTTAATATTGAATAGTTTAACCCTAATTTAATATTGAATAGTTTAAACCTAATTTAATATTGAATAGTTTAAACCCAAATTAATATTGAACGATTTAAACCTAAAGTAATATTGAACGATTTAAAACTAATTTAATTGAAACCTAATTTAGAGTTGAGTAATTCAAACCTGATTTAGTATTCGATTGTTAAATAATCCTAAATCCTATTTAATCAAATGTAATCCTAGTTAATGTGAACTAGTCATATCTTATCAAATGTAATTCTAGTTAATGTAAACTAGTTATATATAATCAAATGTAATCCTAGTTAATATAAAGTAACCAAATGTAATCCTATTTAATGTCAACTAATCATATCTAATCAAATGTGATCCTAGTTGATGTTAAATAGTCATATCTAATCAAATGTGATCCTAGTTGATGTTAAATAGTCATATCTAATCAAATGTTATGCTAGTTAATGTAAACTAGTCATATCTAATCAAATGTCATCCTAGTTAATGTGAACTAGTCATATCTAATGGAATGTTAGCATAGTTAATGTAAACTAGCCATTGCTAATCAAGTGGAATCCTAGTTAATGCAAACTAGTCATATCTAATCTAATTCAATTTTAATTAATGTAAACTAATCTCATTTGATCCTGGTCATGAGGAACGCCAGGATCTCCTCCTCCTCCTCCTCCTCCTCCTCCTCCTCCTCCTCCTCCTCCTCCTCCTCCTCCGGCTCTCCTGGACCTCCTGGTGGTGATCAGGATGAGGAGCAGAGCTCCTCTCCCCCTGCTGCTGAGGTTCTCCTGGACCTGGTGGAGGTGATGTATGGTCAGGAGGATCCGTGTGACTGAGCGGTCTCCGTCCCCTCAGATGCCGAAGGTTAACGACATTAACGCCGTCGCTAAGACGCCTCGGCCAGACAGGCCCCCGCCCGACGCCGCGGCGCCGCGTGATGCTAACGACGGCCGATCAGGGCGATCCATCACCTCATCCGTTTAGATAACGACTTCCCTCTCAGGTCTGAGCGTAGACGTGGTCCTCCATCCCATAATGTCACGCCGGTGCCTCAGTTTGTGTAAAAGCGAACGATGAATTTATCTTGTTGTGGATGGAAGATATTCTGCTAATGTCCTCTTACTGCGATGACACAAGTTAATGACGTGGAAAAGACTCGTTATGATTCATAAAGACCTCATAAAGGCTGAACCCACAGTCCAGTTAAAGGGCCGGTACGGATTTGTGGCGTCTTGCAGCGGGGGTGGGGGGGAGGGGGGGTGATCAATCACATGGTATATTGATCGGTTTCTTTTCAGATTCATCTCTTTGTCTCGGCTTCCATCTCTCTCTCTCTCTCTCTCTCTCTCTCTCTCTCTCTCTCTCTCTCTCTCTCTCTCTCTCTCTCTCTCTCTCTCTCTCTCTCTCTCCTCTCTCTCTCTCTCTCTCTCTCTCTCTCTCTCTCTCTGTCTCTTTCTGCTTCTCTCACCGTTTCTGCCTCTCTACTTCTCTCTCTCTCTCTCTCTCTCTCTCGCTCTCGCTCTCTCTCTCTGTTAATAGATTAACAGTGGATCTAAGCCTGCAATATGAGCGATCGGTATTCATCACGTTTCCAGATGATGCTGTTATCTCACCAGCCTTCGTAACACAGCCCCTACCTGGTGCCTCACCAGAACACAGAGCGCGATGGACCCCACTGCACTCCTCAGACGGACTGAAGAAACCAGCCAATCCCAGCACACCAAGAGGGCTGGAGGGATGGGGAGGAGAGCTGGATGGAGAGAGAGATGATGAGGGAGGGAGGGAGAGATGGAGAGCAGGGAGGGAGGGAGAGACCACTATTACCGACACCACCACACCCCTTACCACCATCACTGTCGGCACCGCCATCACTTCCACCATCCCCCACTATCAGCAGCATTACCACCAGCACCACCTCTATTAACACCACCCTTTCATTGTGCTGGACCTCTAGTTCTCCATTCCTCCAGACCTCCAGTCATTCAGTCTACCTCCAGACCAACTCCAGTCCTCCTCTACTCCTACTCTACTCCTCCAGTCCTCCTCTACTCCTCCAGTCCTCCTCTACTCCTCCTCAACTCCTCCAGTCCTCCTCTTCTCCTCACGCTATGCTGGATACTTTGAACGCAGCGTCTTTAAATGAAGCCAGTGATTGGTCGTGACGTGAGCTGGCTCTGACCTTGGGGAGATTACAGCGCCCACACCGTGAAATGACCGGCCCGCTCAGCCAGTTACCCTCTCCTGCTGATCTCTCCTCTGCCTCCTCCTCCTCCTCCTCCTCCTCCTCCTCCTCCTCCTCCTCCTCCTCCTCCTCCTCCTTCTCTCTCTCCTGGTCTGTACATCACTGTGTTAGCAATTCCTCCTCCTCTCTCTCCTGCTGATTTCTCCTCTCACCTCCTCCTCTATTTCCTCCTCCTCCTCTCTCTCCTGCTATCCCTCCTCCTCCACCTCTCTCTCCTGCTGATCTCTCCTCTCACCTACTCCTCTCTTCTCCTCTCCTCCTCCTCCTCTCTCCTCTTCTCCTCCTCTCTCCTCCTCCTCTCCTCTCTCCTCCTCCTCCTCCTCTCTCCTGCTCTGTTCCTCCTTGTTAGCCACCGGGTCCTCCTCAGACAGTCCAGAACATACCACAGCCCCTCTCCTTGAGCGCGCCCGTGCTCCAGTGAGCGTCCACACTCCACTAGAGCGCCACTAAGCGAGGAACACGTTGTGCTCTGTGCCCAGGGGGAGGAACACAATCAGGTTCTCATCTGGATGCGGTGGATATTGTGTCTGCCTGTTCCGTCCGGGCGTCTCGCTCCCCACGTGGGCTGTGATTATGCAGTGCGCTCACGCCTCCTGACAGACCAGGGACAGACTGGGTGTTACTTTAATTGAATGAAATGTGAGCAATATGTAGCTTATGGTTCGACACACAACCCCCCCCCCCCACCTCCTCCGGCTCCTGCTACAGCTGTAGGCTCCTGCTTCTGCCCCTACTTGTCCTGCTCCTCCCCGGGCTCCTAATACAGCTGTAGGCTCCTGCTTCTTCCCCTCCTTCTCCTACCGCTCCTCCCTCTACAGCTGTTGGCTTTTTCTCCTCTTCCTCCTGCTACAGCTGTAGGCTCCTCCTCCTGCTACAGTCATAGGCTTCTCCTCCTTCCACTCCTTCTCCTGCTAAAGCTGTAGGCTTCTCCTCCTCCTCCTCTTCCTCCTCCTCCTCCTCCTGCTACAGTCGTAGGCTTCTCCTCCTTCCCCTCCTCCCCCTGCTAAAGCTGTAGGCTTCTCCTCCTCCTCCCCCTCCTCCTCCTCCTCAGCAGTAGTAAGTAGCTCAGCTACAACCAATCCATAAATCCCACTATTCCAGGCCTGATCAGCCACCCCCCTCCCCAAGGCCGGACTGAAGCAGAGATTCATGAAGGCTGAGGCCGGGGACTCGCTGGCTGCCGTCTGCGGCGCTTCAAAAGCACAAAGACCGCTGAGACGGAGCGTGATGAACAGAGCGTTTACAGGAAGGAAACAAGAGCGTCTGGAGCCGCGCCGCCGCCACTGACAAACATTTATGAATCACTTTAACAGAGCCCGAAGGTCTCAGCCCCGCAGCGGAGAAGATGGATGCTGGGGGCGTTGCCACGGGAAGGGTTGCTAGGGGTGTTGCTATAGTGGCAGGTTGCTAGGAGGATGTTCTCAGGTGGGGGGGCGTTGGTGGAGGCTTTCTAGAGCATTGTTGCTGGGGGCGGTTGCTAGAGGCCAGTTGCTAGGGGCCTTTCCTAGCGGCCTGTTGCTAGAGGCCGGTTGCTAGCAGCCAGTTGCTAGAGGCCAGTAACTAGGGGCTGGTTGCTAGCAACCGGTTGCTAGAGGCAGGTTACCAGGGGCCGGTTGCTAGCGGCTGGTTTCTAGGGGCCAGTTGCTAGAGGCCGCTTACTAGGGGCCGGTTGCTACAGGCCTGTTGCTCGTGGCCAGTTGCTAGGGGCTGGTTGCTAGCGGCCGGTTTCTAGGGGCCGGTTGCTTGGGGCCAGTTGCTAGGGGCCGGTTGCTAGGGGCCGGTTGATAGCGGCCGGTTGTCAGAGGCCAGTTGCTAGGGGCCGGTTGCTAGGGGCCGGTTCATAGCGGCAGGTTGCCAGAGGCCAGTTGCTAGAGGCAAGTTGCTAGGGGCCTGTTGCTAGGGGCCGGTTGGCCACCCTCTTAATGATTTATTTGTCTATATCTAATTTTGGGTTTGTCCAGCTAGAATCCATGCAGATATGATCGATGGTCGGTGTTTCATCGCGAAGTGCGAAACGAGAACATTAGCATGAGGTTCATCCTCTAACTAGGATGACCTCCTGACTTACAAACACTTGCTGCCTCTCACCGTGTTGCCATGACAACCGTACCAGCCAGCCCAGCGTGTCCAACTCACCCTTCTTTCCCTGGCCTCCCCCTCTCTGCCTCCCCCGCCGCATTTTGACATTTTCTCACGACTCCCAGGAGAGGCCTTGCTCAGAACCACATCATCCCCAGTGTAGAGTTCAGGAGCGGCCCCAGACATTGCCCTCTCCCCTGGGACAGCTCAAGGCGCAACCCCCCCCTCGCCCCTCTCTGTCAATCCCATCTCTAGATAGCAGCAACAACCTGCAGCGACCAATTAGAACTCCCCAAGAGGATGTGGGGGGAGGAGGTGTCTGGGGGAAGGTGTCCATCAATCCTATTTATGGAAGTATGGAGTTAATAATGACGGAAACTCAAGGAAACAAGATTTAGATTAGACTCGGAACAAAATAGAATCAGGTGAGAGGGTGAGGGATGCCAGGTGAGAGGGTGAAGGAGATAATATGTGTTTGATAACAGCCCAGGGGCTGATGGAGGCGCCGGAGCAAGACGGTGGAACGGTTTGAGCGGTTAGCTGGTCGGTTCTGCTGTGTTCTGCTTTGTTCTGCAGGTCGGCTTGGCTCTGGATTACTTTGGGGAAGTTCTACTAAAAGTCTTTCTCTAATTCAGCGGCTTGCTGATGGCTTTCCTTGTTCCAGTGTAAGTGTTGTAAGTTCCTCAACATTTGATAGAGAGGCTTTGTTTGGGTTAGTTAGGTTTATTTCGTATGGGTTAGTTAGTTGGAGTCGGTGTGGGTTAGCTAGTTATTGTGGTTTAGTTGGTCTGGTTTAGTCAATAGGCCAGTAGCATGGTAACCATCATCCTGGACTCCAGTATGACCTACGTCTCGACCAATCAGAAGAGACTACCTCACCGCGTGGGGCTTTACCTCTGGTACTGCCTCACATCGTTTTACAAACTAATGGATCTTTGTAGAATGTTGAGAACCGAACACAGCGATCCTGTCGTCTGTACGTTCTGTATGACGTCTACAGCCCCCCACTGGGGGGAGGAAGTGGATTCAGATGGCAGGAAGCAGGCCAACACTCCTAACGATTCTCCTGGTATTCCAATACTAATCACTCTCCTTATCCCCACACAACCAACAACTTTCCAATTATCCCGTCTCTCTGCGGGCGAGGGGGGGAGATAGTGGGATGTAAACACGGTCCTCGAGTTTCACCACTGCAGGCTACAGCCAGCGCTGCGCTAACCCACTTATTGCCATGGCAACGGAGGAATCCACACCGAGAGAGAGGAGCCCCCCGCCACCCCCCTACACCCCCCTACACCCCCCTACACCCCTCTACACCACCCTACATCACCCCCCACCACCCTACACTACCCTTCAACACCCTACACCCCCCTACACCCCTCTACACCACCCTACACCACCCTACGCCCCCTACACCACCCTACACTACTCTTCAACACCCTACATCGCCCTACACCACCCTAAACCACCACCACCCCCCTACACCACCCTAAACACACCTACACCACCTCCCCCCCTACACCACCCTAAACCCCCCACTGCCCTACACAAGCCTACACCACCGTACACCCCCCTACACCACCCTTCACCGCCCTACACTACCCTTCAACACCCTGCATCGCCCTTCACCACCCTTCAACACCTTACATCGCCCTACACCACCCTAAATCCCCATCACACCCCTACACCACCCTACACCACCTACCCCCCTACACCCCCTACACTCCCCTACACCACCCTACACTATCTTTCAACACTCTACATCGCTCTACACCACCCTACACCCCCTGCACCACCCTACATCACATTACACCACCCTACACCACCCTACACCGCCCTACACCACCTAACCCCCCCTCCTGCCCCCGGCTCCCCGTGTTCCAGCCTTGTTCTTCAGAGGAAGGTAATGACACCCTAGAGTCCCCAACACCACCCTACACCACCGTACATCCCCCTACAACCCCCTACACCTCCCTCCATCCCCCCACCGCCCCCTGCCCCCCTGAGTTCCAGCCTTGTTCTTCAGAGGGAGGTAATGACACATAATGGCTGCTGGTGGGGAGCACGCGGCTGCACTCCGGGGAGCGGGGCCATTACAAGATGAGCCCAGCAACACGGAGGAGCGCTCACCAGTCGCCACGCTCTGACCCACATGGAGAACAAAGAGCCCCCCTGCCCAGTCTGACATCGGGGGGCTTGGGGCGCCGGGGCCAGGGGCCGGGTGGCTTCATGTAGGTCCTCAGGGCATCAGAAGGACCGTCTCTCTGAGAGAAAACATCCTAGATCGCAAGACGGCAATACGACGCTGTTCTTTTGAAGAGTGGGAAAACATGAGATGTGTTCATTGTTTCTGGGCTGCAGCAGTAGTCTTTAGACAGTATGAGGGGCAGTAGGGAGGAGGCATGTTCCTCTCCTGGCCCCGAGGAGCAGAGGAGCAGGAGATGAGACGGGGTTTCCTGGCGTCTCCCTGCGGTCAGGAGTTGTGGAGACAGTGTGTTTGGCGAGGTTTAACTTTGGGTTGTTCTGATGTCTCTTGCTGGCCCATCTTTTATTAATCTTGTCAGGGTTTCAGCCGACAGCCGGCGTCCCTGTGGTGTGGTTCTCTGGGGCCTCGCAGAGCGTTTACTGCGGAACGGATGACGCCGCGCCCCGCTCGCTCTCCCCGGCGGTGCTGACGCCGGGGCCGCACAACACTTTCATCTAACGGATTGAAGGTTAACACGGGAGGCCTGATGCAGACGACTGAAGCTCCATCTCCCCCCGAGCCTCGCGCTGCACTCTGTCTTACAGGAGGACTCCCGTCGTCTTTCAGGTCCTGAACCTCCTGTAGTCTGTGTGCTCGCTCCGCACACCTGAATATATGTCATGAACTCAGCTCTTCATGTGCTGCTCTTCAATCTGGTAGTGTCAGATTCAGAGGTCGCTCTTCCTCTGGTTGGTTTCAGAGGCCGCTCTTCAGTGATTCTCTTCTTTGTTTGCTGCCTCCCTGTTGAGGGGTTGAGGGGTGATGAGGGGACGGAGGTGGGTCTATGACCAGCTCTTACTTTCAGGCACAGGCATTTAGGGCCAACGGAAATGTCAGATCCTCTTGTCAGCAGGTGAAGGTGAACTCTGTCTAATCTGCTTTGTGCTCCTCTCTTCACTTCCTCTCCTCCTCGTCCATCTCTTGCGTCTCTCAACTCCTCTCCGATGATGGGATGGACGTTCCTTCCGCTGTGGTGATCAAAGCGTCGGCCTTGGTGAGGGTTCCAGGTTCTCCTCAGCGGTGTGGGCTGTGTTGACTCCGTGCTCCTCATAACCGTCAGTGGCGCTGCTGGGTGCATGTTTATCCTCTGATGAAAAGAAAAGCGCCCAAATCCTACTTGTTTATTTAAAAATATCTGTGCCCCCTACTGCGCCGCTCAAGTGTTGCATCGTCATTACCGTCATTAGGGTCGTTCTGTGGAGCGTACTGACTGCAGAATGCATTCTGCTGCAGAAGAACACAAACGCTTGATGCTGCTGTCGGTGGTTCATGAAGGATTTAAGACTAAAAGTAGAGGCATCAAGAGAACAAGGAACACAACAAGTGACTTCATAAAGGAAGAAGCTGACGTATTTGATCGTGTAGAACAGAGCCGACAGTGTTAGAAGCCCAGACGGCTGCAGACTGAAAAGTGTTTGCGCCGACTTGATTGCAAAAACAGAATCGTCTTGTGCGCAAAGCGCTGGCTGCTATCTCTGTTGTTGCTGCGTTGTTCTACCGTCATGTGACACCATTCATGGTGGAACCAGAGCCCTCTGGAACCTCTGATCACACTTTGCGCTGTGCACCAGCAACCTTGTTGCTCGCATCAGCACCGTGCACACTCTTACAAGCACCGTGCACACTCACACCATTACCGTGCATGCTCACACTAGCACCGTGCACAACAGTGGCAGCACTGTGCACATTAACATGCTGCCCCTCACACACACCACAGCACTTCTGATGGAGGAGGTCTCTGGGGATGTACCAGAGGGGGTCTGTAGTACCAGAGGCGGGTCTGTAGTGCCAGAGGGGGGTCTGTAGTACCAGAGGAGGGTCTGTAGTGCCAGAGGGGGGTCTGTAGTACCAGAGGAGGGTCTGGAGGACCAGATGAGGGTCTGTAGGGTCTGGAGGACAAGAGGAGGGTTTGTTGGCTGGGTGTTCATGTAACTCTCAGATGTCACTCGTGGCTTTAGCCGGGCTCAGCGGCTGTAATCCTCAGCTCAGATACTTTTACAAATCCTGTGTAATTATATTTCCCCATTTACTGGCGGGCAGCAACAGCCTAATTCCTCCATAATGGTGACGGTGAGAGAGAGCCGCTGGCTTCTGCAGCGCGGCCCTGGGTGGAAACTCTGTTTGTACCTCCTCCACCAGCCCCCAGCCTTCAGTACCCTCCACCAAGCCCCCAGCCCCCCAGCCACCAGCCTCTACCCTCCACCCAGCCTCCAGCCTCCTCCACCAAGCCTCCAGCCTCCTCCACCGGCATCCAGCCTCCTCCACCAGCCCCCAGCCTCCACCCTCCACCCAGCCTCCAGCCTCTACCCTCCACCCAGCCTCCTCCACCAAGCCTCCAGCCTCCACCACCAAGCCTCCATCCTCCTCCGCCAAGCCTCCAACCTCCTCCACCCAGCCTCCAGCCTCCTCCACCCAGCCTCCAGCCTCCTCCACCAGCCTTCTCCAACCATCCTCCAGACTCTACCCTCCACCCAGCCTCCAACCTCCTCCACCAAGCCTCCAGCCTCCTCCCCCAAGCCTCCAGCCTCCTCCACCAAGCCTCCACCCTCCTCCACCCAGCCTCCAGCCTCCTCCATCCAGCCTCCAGCCTCTACCCTCCACCCAGCTTCCGGCCTCTACCCTCCACTCAGCCTCCAGCCTCCTCCACCAAGCCTCCACCCTCCTCCACCCAGCCTCAAGCCTAGTCCACCCAGCCTCCTCCACCCAGCCTCCAGCCTACTCCACCCAGAATCCAGCCTACTCCACCCAGCCTCTACCCTCCACCCTCCACCCATCCTGCAGCCTCCTCCACCCAGCTTCAAGCCTACTCCACCCAGCCTCCAGCCACCTCTACCCAGCCTCCAGCCTACTCCACCCAGCCTCCACCCTCCTCCAGCCAGCCTGCAGCCTCCTCCACCCAGCTTCAAGCCTACTCCATCCAGTCTCCAGCCTCCTCCACCCAGCCTCCAGCCTCCTCCACCCAGCCTCCAGCTTCCAGCCCCCTCCAACCAGCCTCCAGCTTTTAGAGCTAACCGTTAGCCAACCGATCTAGTGGTTAGCTCACAGAGCTAACTGTTTGACGTCCGTGCTGACGTAGGCAGTAAGGCCTACGTCAGCACGGACGGAGGGTGAGGTAAGCCCCTTCTTGTTGCTTGTAATGAATTCATGCGGCATCCTTTAGGAAGGCCCGGTGTTCTGGAGATAAATTGTGGACGGGGTCCGCCTGCTCTCAGCCTGGAGCAGCCCTTCGAGGTTACCCCCACCTCTCAGCACCAGTTCTACCACCACCCCCACCACCTCCACCTACCACACCCCCACCTACACCACCACCCCAATCCCCACCTCCAACTCCACCACCACTGCCTTCACCACCCCCAACTCCACCACCAACCCCATCTCAAACACCACTGCCAAGACCACCCCCACCTCCACCACCCCCACATCCACCACCCCCTGGGGTCTACTCCGTGCCTGATGGATGAAGGGTGCCTGTAGACAGACATGTCCTCCACTGTAGAGGGAGACTGTGTGGATGACCTTCAATCAGCTCCAACACCGCTCGTCCCATCGCCTTCCCACTGCTCCCTGTCCTACCACAGCCTCGTGACACCTGGGATGGGACGGCCTCATCGCTTTACTCCCTGAGTCTGCGCTGCATTTGTTTACCATGCAGAACAATTAGCTTTTACAACGCATCTCATTCTATATTTACCCCTTTAGAATAAAATACATCTCATTCTATATTTAACCCTTTAGAATAGAATGCATCTCATTCTATATTTACCCCTTTAGAATAGAATGCATGTCATTCTATATTTAACCCTTTAGAATAGAATTGACCTCATTCTATATTCAACACTTTAGAATAGAATACATCTCATTCAATTCATTTGTTTTTGATAAAGCGCATGTAAAGGTTTCTTAGCATGAGTGAATTCCGGGTTGTTTTATCTACTAAATCATATCATTGGCTGAGAGTCTTAATGGCTAGTTAGCTACTAATCAATGAGCACTTACCTTAATGGTTGCTGTTGGCTAATTAAAGCGTATCTGCAAATGAAGCAGCGTCTGATATCCCCTGCAACTCTACTTGATGTAGAACCTGGATTCTGGGCTCACAACATTCAATCATTCAGTTGGTTAGAGACTCGCTCACTTGCAGCTCATGTGTTTATACGTTGGGCTTAACAGATGAAAGACCTTACATCTCAGAAACTGTCACAACTGACGTTACTAGAGATATACATTTATTACAGGGCTCCTCTTAATGCTGTAGAATTCTCCATTCAGTTGCATGGGCCTTCCCAACTTCCGGCGGTCAATTAACTTTTGATAATTGACCGTTGCTAAGTATATATTGACCACTGTCAAGGAAAGTGGATTTTTTGCCTATGATTCACGTCTTTCGTTTTACTCCACAAGAAGTTAATTTAACACCCCCAGCGTATTGGGTTGCTAAGCGACATCAATGTCTTTGGCAAACTATTTCTCTGCTAATCACCACTATGAATGGTAAGCAATGAATTGTAAAAAGACACACTGTGTGTAGTTATTTTTTAGAACGCAGGTCTTTATAAAAAATGAATATAATTGCTTCTATTTATTCAAGCTTTTTTTTATTCAAGCTAGGGTTGACATTCTCTTTATATCCTGACTGTATTTAGGCGATCCAATCAGTTTATTAGGTCTGAATAAAACAATTGGCTACCGCCCTACCCGGATACCATGGGTACACTCTGACCGCCCTCTCACTGCGCATGACCTAAAGCTAGCTAGAAAGCTAGCTTAAGCTAGCGAGCTGTGTATTTGGGGCCTTGGCGTGGAGGGAGGCCTTAGGAGAGGGGCGGGGTTCCACCAGTGAGATTCTTACTTCCAGGTTGTTACTCTGGCTGGTTTCTGCATATCACCAACCCTAACTGTAATTGTTGTACTTAATATAAATATTAGATGGATTAATTTTTCTTTTCAATACATATTTGATTTTAAACGTTTTTTGAAACCTGTATCCATTTCCCTATTACACAAACTGCAGATTGGTGGTCTGCAAGTGTGTGTAATAATGTATCCAATAATGTATCCATTATTACAGTGTGTGTAATAATGGATACATTGCTAATAAGACCGTATATATAATGGACTGGTAATAATGTGTGACAGTTTGAGAGTCATGCCCGGGAACCTGAAGTTCTAGGGGGGGAGTGGGGGGGGGTCACAGCGGAGTCAGCCCCTAACAGAGGGGGAACCCCAAGACATTAGGAGGAAGAAGTTTGTTAATCCCTGGAGGAGAAGCGAGACCTCGTCTTCGTACTGAAGCACTCTCTGACCGCAGGGCTGTACTTTAATATTCACATATTCTCATTAAAGTCCTAAAAACTATTTAAACCGCTATACTATTAAGATAAGACGGATATTGAATTATAAAAAGCCAAACTACTGACAGAATAAGGTAGACCTTAAAGCCACATTATACCCTTAGACCTAGCTCATCCTGAGGGGCCTACAGACCAGCTCAGAACTATAGCTCAGACAGACCAGCTCAGAGAGACCAGCTCAGAGAGACCAGCTCAGAAAGACCAGAACCAGAGAGACCAGCTCAGAAAGACCAGAACCAGAGAGACCAGCTCAGAGCGACCAGCTCAGAGCGACCAGCTTAGCCATGCTCAGACAGACCAGCTCAGAAAGACCAGAGCCAGAGATACCAGCTCAGAGAGATCAGCTCAGAGAGACTAGCTCAGAAAGACCAGCTCAGAGAGACCAGCTCAGACAGACCAGCTCAGAAAGACCAGAACCAGAGAGACCAGCTCAGAGTGACCAGCCCAGAGAGACCAGCTCAGAAGACCAGCTCAGAGAGACTAGCTTAGAAAGATCAGCTTAGCCAAGATCAGAGAGACCAGCTCAGAGCAACCAGCTCAGAAAGGCCAGAACCAGAGAGACCAGCTCAGAGAGACCAGATCAGCCAAGCTCAGAGAGACCAGCCCAGAGAGACCACCTCAGAGAGACCAGCTCAAAGAGACCAGATCAGAGAGACCAGGGCATAGAGACCAGCTCAGAGAGCCCAGCTCAGACCAGCTCAGAGAGACCAGCTCAGAAATACCAGAACCAGAGAGAGCAGCTCACAGAGACCAGTGCAGAGAGACCCGCTCTGAGAGACTAGCTCAGAGAGACCAGCGCACAAGGTCCTGAGACCAGAACCAGAAAGACCAGCTCAGAGAGACCAGCTCAGAGAGACCTGGTCAGCTCTGCATCTCTGGTTAGGTTCCCATCGTGGAGGCAGGTCCAGTCCCATCAACAGGCGGTCTATAATGGGAACCAGCACTGTGGTTTGGCGGAGAGCTTTCGAGGGTTTCCACGCTGGGATGGGGGCTGAATACAGATGCGTTGTCCTGCTTTGGATTCATGGAGAGCATCTTCAGAGTCTTTAGATGGTGTAAGCTCGTGTTGAGAGTGCTGAGCACATTCACAGCGCTCCTATCTCTTAAACAAACCCCCGGATTCCCCCCTTGATCCCTGGCTGGGAAGGTTAGGCCGTGTTTCCCAGGATCACGACGTCCTACCAGGGATTGGAGGATTAGGGCGTGGCCGCACAGAGCAGCTGAGGACAACAAAGAGAGTCCTCCACTCCAACCGCTCTCAGGACCGGAACTCCTGGAAGACGCTGTGGAGCTGGAGCTTGAATATTGTGTCGGTGAGCGGCATCACGTGCTAAGTGAGCTAGCAGCGCTAACATTAACGCTAACGTTTACACTGACGCATAGGTACATGGTCCCAGTGAAACACAGGTCGGCTGCGTTTGAATCTGGATAGTCTTTGAAGGCCTCTGGAGACCTGGCTCCACGCTCTACTGCTGCTCTAGTGCCCTGCTCCAGGGCTGGGGGCAGAGGGGAAGGGTCAGGGTGTGGGGGTGAGGGTCAGAGGGTGAGGGTCAGTGGGTGAGAAGGTGAGGGTCAGAGGTTTTCTGATGAGGTGTGAGAGGTAGGATTAGGGTTAGAGGTTAAGGGTTAGTTTGAGCGAGCTAGGGTTAGAGGTTAAATCGCTAAGAGTTGGAGAGTTTGGGTTAGAGGTAATAATAACAATTCTATAATTACTGTACCCACTCCAGGTCGTATTAGCTCTATAATTACTGTACCCACTCAGCCTACTGCACACTGCTTTCTGAGGCAGTTTCTGTGTGTGTGTGTGTGCGTGCACGCGTGTTCATGTGTATGTGTATACATGTGCATATGTATGTGTGTGTGAATGTGTGTGTGTTTGTGATAGGCTTTTGCGTGTGAGCGTCCCTGTGTGTGTGGGCGCTTGCGTGTGTGCATGTGCGTGTGTGTCATCGCGTGTAGAAAGCTAATGAGACTGTCTGTTCTCATACTGGGGAGCAGCTTTTAATTTCTCCCCCACTCTCCTCCTCTTCCTCTCCCCCCTCTCCCCCTCTCTCTCCTGTCTCCCTGCGACACAAGCCTTTAATTCTCCAACGTTAGAATCATGGAGAAGTCTCTACAATCTCTTCCTCACAATTTCTCTCTCTCTCTCTCTCTCTCTCTCTCTCTCTCTCTCTCTCTCTCTCTCTCTCTCTCTCTCTCTCTCTCTCTCTCCTCTCTCTCTCTCTCTCTCTCTCTCTCTCTCTCTCTCTCTCTCTCTCTCTCTCTCTCTCTCTCTCTCTCTCTCTCTCTCTCTCTCTCTCTCTCTCTCTCTCTCTCTCTCTCTCTCTCTCTCTCTCCTCTCTCTCCTCTCTCCTCCCTCCCCACCTCCCCCAGCCATTTTATCTCTGACACAAGCCATTCTACTCCCTTCACTGTTGATCTGTGAGCTGGCAGCTGATAGGCTGATGTGTGTGCAGGCTGCTGATTGGCCGAGCCGGTCCTACCTAGCAGTTTCCCTTCAGAGCAGAGCCTGGGTGCAGCCAGCAGAATGGCGATGGGGTTCTGGTCTTCTGGGGTGGATGGTGTAGTTGTTCCGGGGGTTAGCCAGAGATCCTCTGTTAGAGGCCTGATAGCGCGCGCGGCGCGGTCTTTGAAGTGCACAAAGCCTCAGCTTACGGCTGCGCTGTTCTGGAGGATAAACACCGGGCTGAATACAAAGCTTAGGACTAAACTTTCATTGTAAAGATCAAATGAGTCAGACGAGATCCAGAATACAAGCCGGGCCGAGCCTCCTAGCCTCCTAGCCTCCTAGCCTCCTAGCCTCCTAGCCTCCTAGCCTCCTAGCCTCCTGAGTCCACTGGGTGCCTCGGAGACCTGGATCTGGATCTTGGGGTACCTTAGTGTACCTTGGTTGAGGGGTTAGTCAGTAGGGGGTTAGTTAGCGAGGGGTTAGTATTAGCTCCTGGATGCAAATTTGATTATCTTGAAGTGACACAACTCCGGATATGTTAACATGGTGTGATGAGTCAGGGACGTTAAGGTGTAGGAGGGTCGGGGTATCGACCGTCACCTCGTCAGCCTCACCCTGAATGTCCGTTTGGGCCACTCCGTGTCTGAGAGGGAAAGCACAGCGAGAACATGGAAATGGATTTCAGATTTCACACTGAACTTGTGACCTGGTTTCTGCTGAGTGGGACCACTGAGAATGATCCGGTACCATTTAGCCACTGAGCTGGACAGTATCAGCATGTAGAGTAAAGACCTGCTGCTCCGTATTCTAGTGGACGGAGACACTGGGGAAACCACAGGGACTTACTGACTTCAGAAGCCTTCATCTTTTAGAAATGCTGCGAACACGATCTCACTAGAGAACTACTATCATAGAGTACTATGAGTTTAAGAGTAAAATACCACAATTATACCCGTAGTTATAGTCGTTTAAAGTGTATTTAAACGGTAAATACACAAATACAACGCAATGAAAAAAAAATGCAGTGTAAAGTTTAGTGGCATCGAGGGGAATGGACATGAATGGAACACAATATACAATTTTGATTAGGGTAATTTTTTATTAGGGTAATCTGATGGAAATTTGAGTCATTGTGTTTTCACGAGTAGAGGGACTCTTCCATGGTGCTGCCATGTTCCTGAACAACCTGGTCTCACAGGAATCCGTGAAATGACAACGGACGCCTAACTCAAAATCCGTGGGATCATCACGGAAACACGCCGATTTCCGTGATATGGGCACGGAATTTGCTCCAATGCAAGTAAATGACACTGATATTCCGTGGCACACACACGGATTCCCGTTTCAATGAGTGAGTCGACCTGGTCTGACAGGGATCCGTGAAATAACAATAAATATATACATATCACCTATATCATGCGATTTTGTGCTCATGCGCACAACCGTTAATCCTATTGAATCGCTCATTTAGATGAGCGGAAGAAAGCGTCTACTCCTCACGCTTTGGTCAGGCAAAGCGTGACACTGAACACGTCATGCGCGTTGGACCAACGTATCTATTTCACACTTTGGTGTGATACGGGGTTTCTCTCTCTCTCTCTCTCTCTCTCTCTCTCTCTCTCTCTCTCTCTCTCTCTCTCTCTCTCTCTCTCTCTCTCTCTCTCTCTCTCTCTCTCTCTCTCTCTCTCTCTCTCTCTCTCTCTCCCCCTCGCTCTCTCTCTCTCGATCCCTCTCTCAAAATGAATGGTTTGACATTCCGTTCTGTGGAAGACGAAAAAGGTGCAACCGTGCTCTGGGACACGATTCAATAGGATTAACGGTTGTGCGCATGAGCACGAAATCGCATGATATAGGTGATATGTACCTATTTATTGTGATTTCACGGATCCCTGTGAGATCAGGTCGAGCGTGTTTCCGTGATGATCCCACAGATTTTGAGTTAAGCGTTGTCATTTCACGGATTCCTGTGAGACCAGGTTGTTCCTAAAGCAGCCCTGAAGGGACAAATCACAATGCACAACATTAATGATAATAATAATCACTATCTTGCTTGTAGACGTTGATCTGAACTTCTATAGACAACTAACTAAATCTAAACTAACTAGATAACTAAATCCATATTATAGATCTATCAGGGAGCCTCATCTCTGGACTCCTGGCCACTCGGTGCGGTCGCGGACGAGGAGGTACCTATAGCCTACAGGCCACCGTAGCTTCTCCTAGGTCTTAGGGAGGACGGGTGAGGAGGGGTGAGGGGGGGTGAGGAGGGCTGAGGAGGGGGAGGAGGGGTGTGGAGGGGTTGTGAAGGATTGAGGAGGGGAGGAGGGGTGAGGAGGGGGAGGAGGGGGTGGAGGAGGGGGGAGGTGAGGGGTGAGGGATGTGAAGAGTGAGAAGGGTGTGAAGGAGTGAGGAGGGGTGTGGGGGGGTGGAGAGGGGTGTGAAAAGTGAGGAGGAGTGAGGAGGGGTGTGGAGGGGTGAGAAGGGTGAGTAGGGGTGAGGAGGTGTTTAGAGAGGTGAGGAGGGTTGAGGAGGGGGGAGGAGGGTGAGGAGGGGTGTCACTGTATGTCTCTAACGGAAAACCTATTGCCCCACGCCGTGTTCGGACGTGGCATGGTCGTGTCCGAACCCTGGGGTTCAGTTGTCAGTAGTTGCCCCCGGCAATGCTCCACATCAGTGATGCTGAGGAGGATCTTAATCAAGGAAAACAGAATCAGACTGAAGACAGTAGACCTGCTGATAGGACTCTTTCCGGTTCAGCAGCTCTACATGAGGTTTTCCGTGTCATGTTTTGACGTTAGCCTTCCAAGCCCCCCCTCCCAATGTGCAGAGGACAGAGTCTTATCCAGGCGTGTTCCCGCTGGTTCTCCTGGCCCGGTCTGATCCCCTTGGACCCAGTGGGTAGAGGCGTCCCATCGCCTTCTGGTTCCTCAAGCTTGTGTTTCTGGTTACCAAGTGACCGTAGAAGGTGCAGTTTCCTCCTGATTGGGGGGGGGGGGGGGGGGGGGTGGGAGGTCCGGAGAAGAGCTCCTTCCTCTCCGGCTCCCAGCCCAGTGGGCCCCGTCCCTTGAGGGGCTTCATGGATGTCTCTGGAAGCAATTAACCTCTGACCCAGCCTCTCCTCCACCTTTAGCCTGCTCCACCTTTAGTCTCCTCCACCCCTCCCCTCCTCCACCTTTAGCCTCCTCCGCCCCTCTTCTCTCTCCCCTCCTTCTCCACCTTTATTGTCCTCCACCCCTCCTCTTTCCTCTCTTCTCCTCCCTCATTTCTTTTTTCCTCTCTCTGCAGTGTGGACCTGTGTGTTAACAGAGAGAGACCAGTCTGTTTATAGAGAGACCAGTTTGTTTATAGAGAGACCAGTGTGTTTGTTTACAGACCATCGTGTTTGTATTCAGACCAGTAAAACCATTGTGTTTGTTTACAGACCAGTGTGTTTGTATAGAGACCAGTGAGACCATTGTGTTTGTTTACAGACAAGAGACACCAGTGTGTTTGTATAGAGACCAGTGTGTTTGTATACAGACCAGTGTGTTTGAATAGAGACCAGTGAGACCAGTGTGTTTGTTTACAGACCAGTGTGTTTGTATTGAGACCAGTGAGACCAGTGTGTTTGTTTACAGACCAGTGTGTTTGTATACAGACCAGTGTGTTTGTATAGAGACCAGTGAGACCAGTGTGTTTGTTTACAGACCAGTGTGTTTGCATAGAGACCAGTGAGACCAGTGTGTTTGTTTACAGACAAGAGACACCAGTGTGTTTGTATAGAGACCAGTGTGTTTGTATACAGACCAGTGTGTTAATAGAGAAACCAGTGTGTTTGTATAGAGACCAGTGAGACCAGTTTGTTTGTATACAGACCAGTGTGTTAATAGAGAAACCAGTGTGTTTGTATAGAGACCAGTGAGACCAGTGTGTTTGTATACAGACCAGTGTGTTTATAGAGAGAACAGTGTGTTTGTTTACAGACCAGTGGGTTTATTTAGAGGACCAGCTCACCTCATTCTTAGGTACAATAACCTGATTCTTATCTTCCTGATTCTTGTTCATTAATTAAACCCTGCTTATGAACGTTATATCCTATCCCAGTCCATTCCGCTGCCTGCTGTCTAATCCAACCACTGGCCCTTTAAGAGGGAGGGTGAGGAGCGGGTTGGGAGCCAGCCTGGGCTGGCGGCCATGTTGGTTCGCTGCTCACTAGCCCATCCCCTGCAGGTGTGGAGCAGCGAGCTGCACACTCGCTGCTGCAGACCTGGAGCTGTTTCTACTGCCGGGGCTGGAATGCTGCCCACGCTGAGGGGGTAGTCCCGCTGCCCCGGGAGAAGGTCCTGGACCATGTTGGCCTGGACCCGGGCCCCTGGACCCGTTCTGGGTGCTGGTCATGGTTCTTGGTCCTGGAGACTTCTTTTGTCCTGGTCCTTGTCCTGGACCCGTTCTGGGTCCTGGACCCGTTCTTGGTCCTGGTCCTGGGTCCTGGTCCTGAAGCTGTCATGGGTCTGGGTCCTTGTCCTGGACCCGTCCTGGTCCTGGATGATCCTGAAGGCGCTGGCTTCATCTGAGCGTTGTGTGGCCAAGGAGGTAGAGCGGGTTTGAGTGTTGAGGTGTCCCTGAGCAAGAAGCCTCACCCAGACTGCTTCTGACGAGCTGGCTGGCGCCTTGCGTGTTGGACTCCGCCGTCGGTGTGTGAATGTGTGAATGTGTGCATGAATGGGTGAATGTGAGGCAGTATTGTGAATTGCTTTGTGTGGCCAATGGTTAAAAAACTGCATAAATGCAGTTAATTTACCATTGATCTGACTGGCAGCCAAGGAAAATGATTCCTTAATAAAGATCCATGAACCACAATGTTGTTCTGGACGGATATATTAATAAGTTTGTTATTTTTACTGAAATTACTTGTCCAAAAAACATGTCCACGGTTCTTCATAACTCTGGTTCTGTAAGGTAGGTTCTTCATAGCACTGGTTCTGTATGGTCCTAGGTTATACCTCACACTATGGTTCTGTATGGTCCTAGGTTCTACCTCACACTATGGTGTTGTAAGGTCCTAGGTTATACCTCACACTATGGTTCTGTATGGTCCTAGGTTCTACCTCACACTATGGTTCTGCAAAGTCCTAGATTCTCCATAACACTGGTTCTGTACGGTCCTAGGTTCTACCTCACACTATGGTTCTGTACGGTCCTAGGTTCTACCTCACACTATGGTTCTGTACGGTCCTAGTAGGTTCTACCTCACACTATGGTGCTGTAAGGTCCTAGGTTATACCTCACACTATGGTTCTGTAAGGTAGGTTCTACCTCATACTATGGTTCTGTAAGGTCCTAGGTTCTACCTCACACTATGGTTCTGTAAGGTCCTAGTTTCTTCACTGGCTCTGTACGGTCCTAGGTTCTACCTCACACTATTGTTCTGTAAGATCTTAGGTTCTACATAACACTGATTCTGTGCGGGTCTGGTCCTAGGTTCTTCATAACTCTGGTTCTGTCAGATCCTAGGTTCTCCCTCACACTATGGTTCTGTAGGTTCTACATCACTCTGGTTCTGTAAGGTCTGTCAGGTCCTAGGTTCTTAATAACACTATGGTTCTGTAGGTTCTTCATAACTCTGGTTCTGTAAGGTCCTAGGTTCTTTATAACACCATGGTTCTGTAGGTTCTTCATTACTCTGGTTCTGCAAGGTCCTTGGTACTACATAACTCTGGTTCTGTTTGGGTCTATCAGGTCCTAGGTTCTCCTCACACTATGGTTCTGAAGGTTATACATAACTCTGGTTGTGTGCGGGTCTGTCTGGGTTGCACAAATGACGATTCCTAAAAGGTGGCAGAATGAAAGCCTTTCATTTGAGTTAAGTAATTGTGTGAAATGGAGAACGGCTTTGGTCTCAGAACGCAGAGAGCAGGAGACGAGGCTCAGCTCTGAGCCAAGACTTTGTAATTATAGGAGAGCCAATCCCTAAAGCCGGCCGGGGTCGCTTCCCAGCAGTCCTGCGGACCGGAGGGTTCAAAGGTCAGGCTCCACTCCTCACCCTGCTGATAGGCTCACACAAGTTTTGCTCATTTTTTTTTATCAGTTAAGAGTTTTTTAAGGGTTCTTAATTGGCTTTGAATTATGCTAGAATTATACACTGCATTACGTTGTGTTTTTTTTTAGCCCCAAATCAATATGCTACAGAAGATACAGTCGTCAGATTATCAGATAATATCACACAACTGCAGACCGTTTAACAACGCTCTAAGTAACTAAACATCTCTTCACTAAGACAGGGTTTCATTAGTGATTCAGGGCTGGTTTGCTCCAGTAGAGGGGGCTATGCAGATCTCCACCACTCCACTCCTCTCAGCCACCTGTTGGGAGGACTCACACGTTCTCACAGATCAACCATTCACCTGCATGCTAATGCTAATAACATTCGAAGAAGCGCTCGTTGAACTGGTCCAGACTCTCGTCTTCCTTCTGCAAACAACGTGTGATTGTTGTCCAGTTGACCTGTGCCTTGGAGTGCTTTTGGATCCACGCCTTTATGGCCTCCCATCCCTTCTCTGGTCTCATTCCGTCTTCTCCAAGGGCATCTTCCACCTCGTATCGAATCTGGATGCGCTCAGTGCTGCTCAGGTGTTTGAACAATATAGCAAGCCCATCGTAGGGGTGGAGTTCGTACAGAAGCATCAGTTGTTTCAGTTTCATCCATGGCTGTAGGCCTGCTCTCTTTGGGTGGTCGATCTCCGCACTCCATTTTTCGATGTTCTTCGGGCTGGAGGGTTCATAGAGGATTGTGCGTCCCTCAGCGCTTTCTATCTTCTTCAAGGGCCTGAGAAGGGCCTAAGAAGACGAAGTGGATACATGCAAGCCACTACAAATTAGTTGATTCACCAACTTGGAATGACACTCGTTAGATTTGGCACGCAAATTGACTGATATGGGGTGAAGAGTAGGGAGTGTTTGAGTGTTTGTTATTTTCATTCCTTTATTTTTTACGAGAGGTTAGTTTTCGAAGGATGCTAGGACTTTTGTCACCACCTCTCTAAGTTCATGTTGGTTCCTTCTTGACACAACTGCTCAGCTTTAGAACTTTTTGTTTGTTTTGTTTTATTTTTGAACAAAGGTTCAATCATTCATTCATTCACACAAGGTTTATTGAGAACTATGATGACTGATTACTGATTACTGATATAAACCATTTTTCGAATCAAGCGATTAATTTTTTGTATGATCATTTTTTCATTGTTTATCGAATCATTAAGACAATTACAAACCATTAGTGATTATTATTACTGTTGGAGGCTGTGACAATGCCTCCCCCATGACTGATTCTGCACTTTTTCTTTGCCCAGGAGTGTTCGTCCTGACATCCTCATCCCCCTTCACACCTGCGGTGGCCATCCATCAACTTGAAAAGAACTCTGTTGCAACTGCTACTCAAAACCAACTGAGTCATGATGTTACAATGGTGGAGCTTCACTGCCAAGCAGAGGGAGGGGCCTGGACAGTTGACCTTCTTGATTCTTTAAAAATGTTATCTGTTTTGGTATAATCATGTGTAACCTAATGAGTTTGTGTTTATTTTCTTTAATTATAGTGGCCTACACCTGGTTTACTTGTGTATGATTTGAATTTACTTGTTTTTTGCCTTTTATGCTTTCTTTCATTGATTTAGTTAATTATTAATGGGTCACCAGCAAAAAATACACTGAATTCTCTTTTTTGTTGGTGATCTTTAAACTATGTGTTTAGTATGATCAAGAGGGAGGAATGTAGAATGTTGGTGTATTTTAGTGTCTCTCTTATTGTTCACATTTCTAGTCTAGGAACAGGCCAGGGCCTCTCATACTGATACAAGGTGTTATCCCCAACATTCTGCCATTGTTATGTGTCAGGGTAGGTCGAACCAACCTGGCCCTCCGGGACATAGCCAGGGCCAGATACCTTATCAAGGGAGAGTGCGTCTGTTCACGTGTTATTCATCTATCCCCTTTTTGTATTATACTCGCCCCAACCCTTTGGTTCGAGGAGTAGAGGGTTTCGACAGCCAAGGAACAAGTCATCGACCACCGGGTCCACTATAGATTATTCAACCTAAGTCTGTATCTCGCTGTACATCCTGGAATAAACCATCTATTCAACCCTCTAATCCAACCTGTCAAGCGGCTTTGATTTCGACTTCAAGAATTACTACTACGACTGAAAATACACAACGCAGAGTCTGTCCGAACAGTTTAGAAATAAGCTGAAATCTAACACTACGAGGCTAGGACTCATGCTATGCGATGCTATGCTAGTGTGAAGCTCAACATGTTCTAATGTTAGCTGCTCGAAGGCAGGATAACGCCATGCTAAGCTTGCGTGTATCTCAACATGTTCTCACATTAGCTACTAGACTAATGTACTATACTGTGCTGCTAAAATATGTTCTAATATATGCCACTAGGCTAATGCTAGGCTAAGCTTGTGCAATTGTAACTTTGTTCTAACATAAACTGCTAGGCAAATGATATGCTATGCAAAACTAGTGTAAAACTTGACGTACTACTTGCTGCAAGACTAATGCTATGCTAAATTAGTGTTAATCCAAAAAATGTGTGATATTTGCTGCTATGCCAATGCTATGCTATGCTAAAATAGTGTAATCCAAAAATGTTCTGATATAGCTGCTATGCCAATGCTATGCAAGGCATGGTGGTGTGAGTAAGGTACCCCCTTCACTGTAAAGCGTCTTTGAGTGTCTAGAAAAGTGCTATTTAAATTCAATCAATTATTATTATTAATGCTATGCTTAAATAGTGTTATCCAAATATGTTCTGATATTAGCTGCTACAATGCTATGCTATGCTTAGATAGTGTGATTCCAAACTTGTGCTGATATTAGTAAACTGCTGGGCTAATGCTATGCTAAGCTAAGGTTGTGTGCATCCCATCTCACTCACACTGGGAAGTGCCGCTGTTCTCTGCATGTGCGCTCACCTTCCGTCGTGTTGTTTGGCTTCGCTGCCGCGTGCGCTTTGCTTCTTCCGCGCCGTCACACCTGTCGGTGCGCCCCTGGCTGGGGGAGGGGGACCGCGCAGCCTTGTGTCTGCCGCATGATAAACATCCCATCATCCTCTCCAATTACTGCTCAATCAGGCACCACTCGTGGTACACTTAGAGCAATCACAATGTTTCTGCACTCTCCGTCGACGGGACTAATGAACACAATCAATCATCTATCCCCCACTCCCTCCATCAGCAGGGCATGAGAGTGTCAGTGGAACATGAGATGTATGTCATGTTGTCATGTTACAGTAGGATCACCATGGTGAGACAGCCCTCAGGACGATAGACTATAGTGATATAGTTATATATATATATATATATATATATATATATATATATATATATATATATATATATATATATATATATATATATATATATATATATATATATATATATATATATACACATCTCTGTAGTATCTCCATGGTGATGAATATCTCAGTCGTATCTCTATGGTATCTATCTACTCTATATGCAGTCCTGCATTGTACTGAGCGTGCTCAGTGCGACCTGCAACTCCACCCCAACATCACCACCCTACATCTGTGTGTGTGTGTGTGTGTGTGTGTGTGTGTGTGTGTGTGTGTGTGTGTGTGTGTGTGTGTGTGTGTGTGTGTGTGTGTGTGTGTGTGTGTGTGTGTGTGTGTGTGTGTGTGTGTGCGTGTGATTTAGTGACCCTTAAACCCCTCTGTTACATAACCAGATAGTAAGAAGTTATAAGTTCATCAAAGCTAATAAACGTCTCTCTGTTGGAGGCCTGAAAATGATCACGACCATCTGACTCCCTCCATCCCTGCTTGACATTTTGGAAAGGTGCAATTCCTTGATAAAATGAGGTGTTGTTTATCAGAGTATATAATGGTATTGCTAATATAACGTGCCTTGGTTTAGAGTACATAGTATGTATTACAATGCGTGTCTTGGTTTAGACTAGACAGTAGTAGTAGTAATGGTAAATAATGCGGTTCTTTGTTTAGACTAGAGTATATAGTAGTAGTAGTTGCAGTAGTATTAGTATGTGTGTCTTGATATAGACTAAGAGTATGTAGTAGTAGGGATAAGAGTAGTGGTACATAGAAAAATATTGAATTGCATTTTGGATAAACCTATGAATCTGAAATAGGCATTGCCTTTAAATGTCCTGATTCTTTCCTTCTGTAACATTTCCAAATAAATATCGTTAGCGCATAAACGTTTTGTTTAAAACGACTAATCGCTACCCGTCTTCGTGGGTTTACTAAATCAGAACGCCTCCCTCATCCTCTCATTGTTCCTGCTCTCCGCTGAACCAACTTCATTCTGCTTTCATGTTCACACGCCCGGCCACTCTATGACCACAACTAATCTGGGAACAATGGTCTCAGAATAATTTATTTTATTGCAAAGCAAGTAATGTAAAAATTATTTTTCTAAACTCGACTTCGGATAATCACATGCATCGGATAATTGCGATACCGTTACGGAGAAAATGGGCGTACAATTTCCAGGTTTGATTTGTAATGGAATGAGTCTTCTGGATCAGTGTATATAGGAGTAATAGAATCTGTGGTGGTGGAAGTAGTGTGTAGGTACAGTTAGCAGCTAAAGTCATTCTCAAACTATTATGGATTTAGTCCAAATGACAGCCTCAGTGTTGACGGTTTTAATGATGGCGTCACAGTAATGATTGTATTCTTGAAGGTGGTACATTAAGCATTGAACTCTATTCTTTGGAAATCCACTTCCTGCTTCCTGTCGGCGTGAAGAAAGTCCGACAGCTGTCTTTATCGCATAGTTTGCTTTCTGTTCAGATGAGGAACGTGGACATCTTAAGATGGTTAAAGAGCAATGCATATTGAGTGAACGGCTTAAAGCAACTTAATGAAATGCATTTGTACCCCGCTTTTCTAACCAGTGGCCACTCAAAGCGCTTTACAATACTGGCTAACATTCACCCATTCTTGAACTCACACACCGACGGCGGCGTCAAGGTGACAGCCAGCTCCTCAGAAGCAGTGAGGGTGAGGTGTTTTGCTCAGGGACACGCGACACTCGGGAGGAGCCCAGGATCGAACCAGCAACCCTCCGTTTACCAGCTAACCCACTCTACCTCCTGATCCCTATGCCGGCTTGTTGAACCAGTTGGCTTAGGTGGACTACTGAGCTTCAAGTTGACTCGATTGTTCAGACTGTTTCCCCGTACAGGTTCTAGGTTCTAAGCTCGTTGCTGTAGTAAAGTCATCTCTCCTGCTGACTGCTGGTTGTTTACTCCATGGCCAGTCAAACTGAAAGCTGAATGTGTGATTATTATTTTTTTATGCATGCTATCATTTTTGAAGGACACACTGAAAGTGTAAATAACATCCTATAAACGTGTCTGACTCCAGCTCCTTGGGCTTTATGTCTACCATCGTCTGAGAGTCGTTAAAATGTACGTCAGACATGGAATAACTGGCGGCCAAATTGATCTCGAATGAATAGGGTGTGATTAAAGAACACAATCTGGTTTGGTCGCCCTCGTACGCGCTGCACTTGGCTTCCAGGAGGCCTCCAGAGTCCGAGGCAATCAGGAGACACAACAGCAGCCAGTGTGTGGATCTGTCACGTTGCTCTCTGCTACGCTGCAGTCTTCAGTCTGCAGCGTTTCAGCTCTCATCTGGAGTTCCAGTTTTAGGCTCCACTCATAGGACTGTTTATATCTATTATTGAGTCTTAACATGGTTTAATATTTAGTATTTTGTCGACATGGTTTAATATTTAGTCTTTAGTCATAACATGTCTACTGAAAAGAGTGAACATTCTCTACTGAGAAGAGTGAACAGTCTCTACTTTGTCTCGTGAACAGTCTCTGCTGAGTCGAGTAAAAGGTCTACTGAGTACAGTGAACAGTCCCTACTGAGTAGAGTGAAAAGTCTACTGAGTAGAGTGAGCAGTCTCTACTGAGTACAGCGAACATACTACTGAGTATCACTGAACAGTGAGTAGAGTGATTAGTTTCTACTGGGCAGAGTGAACAGTCTCTCCTGAGTTGAGTGAATAGTCTCTACTGGGTAGAGTGAACAGTCTCTACTGGTTAGAGTGAACCGTCTCTCCTGCATATAGAGAACAGTCTCTACTGGGTAGAGTGAACAGTCTCTACTGGGTAGAGTGAACAGTCTCTACTGGGTAGAGTGAACAGTCTCTACTGGGTAGAAGTGAACACCCTACTGAGTTGAGGGAACATTCTCTACTGAGCAGAGTGAACAGCTTCTACAAGTGTCCGTGTAAATGAGTCGTGGCTGTGACTGAATGTCAAGTCAAAAAGTTGCTGCGTTGGTTCAATCTATGAAATGTTCCTTAAAATCAATTGTGTATTTACATGATTTAGAGAAGGGCATCCATCATGAAGACTGCCTGCTGCTCCTTGTTTTAACACGCTGATAAAATATATCACAGCAACAGCCATCGGTTAACCATACTGCAGTATGGGACACTACCTAGCCTGTGTAGTACTACATACTAGTATACATACTGTAGTATATTAAACCACTACTGCAGTACTAGTACACCTACTGTAGTATAGTACACTACTTATGCAGTACTAGTACACAATTTGTACTGCAGTACAATATTACCACAGCACTAAAAATATATACAAATATATATAGTATTTAATTTAGTCCTTGTGTAACACAGTGTTTTAGTATTAATCTGGTAGTTAAGTGCTGGACTAGTAGAATTGATATTGTAGTTTAGTCCAAGTACAACCTGGTCTATTAGTAGTATTAATACTTCAGTAGGTCCCAGGAGTCGTTTCCTGTGTGACTGAAGGTTGCAGCCGCTGCATCCATTACTGTTTGAGGGAGCGTTAAAAATAACATCAGAATGTCATGTTGAGCCCGACCGCCCTGACACTCAGACACTTAAAGACTCAAGCAGCTCGCTCCTCAGACACGAGATCGGTCCCCAGCGGGGAAGTCACCTCTCTGGGCATATCTCTAGTGACAGACAACCCACCACCCCTCCTTATGTACACAGTATCTCTAAAGCATCTCTAAAATATAATTAAAACACTATTTAATACACAGCACTACTCAAAAATATCAATAATAAGACTCATACACAGTGAACAACCAGGAGAACCCAGATGACATGAACCCAATCCCATGGACCAGGTGAACCCAGATCACATGGACCAGGAGAACCCAGGAGAACCCAGACCACGTGGACCTCTCGGTTCTCCGACGTCACGCCAAAATGAACCTCCCGAGTTTGAATTTGCCAAATAGCATTTACATATGAATCCACACTCAGATTTGCAAGAAGCGAAACGGTTTCTGAAAGCCCGACTCTACAACGGTGATGGCATGAAAACCCTTTAGTGAGTGGCCGGAGAAAGACCCAAACGGAGCAGAATGTTCACCATCTGAGATGCAGAATACAGCAGGAGGAATTAATATTCAGAGATGGTACAAACATGTAGCCTGCAAAATCATAATACACGGGTGCAACCTAGGTACGTTCTCAACGTTTCGTGGCTCAAACGGGAGAGGGGGTTTGTTGGTCTCCAACACAGAAAGGTTTGGACTTTGTTCAGATTCCTCTAGCTGCTCTGCGCTCTTTCCAGGTCGGTTGTAGGTCCAGACAATGATACAACTGAACGCTGTGCTAGGCCAGAAGTTCACTCACTAATATCGATTATATGCTCGTTCTTAGTTCTACAGTTGGTGGCACGAGTCCAATCCTTTTTATGTTATCGTAACATTAATAAACAAATAATCTCGGCAGCTACTGTGATGGTTTTAAAGCGGATTCCACCACTTTTCTTCTCTGTGTCGAGCAGTTTGCCCCAGTGCACCCTGGGAGACAAAAGGGTGGACAGAGTGGTTGGTGAACCAGCAGCTCAGCGAATCTACGCCCCGTTTGCCACCCTGCGGTCGAACCAAACTCCTCTCTGACATGCCTCTGCTGATGAGCTCCTGAACACTTTGAGGAACAGATGGAGAAAGGTTTGTTTGCCAACGAGCAAACATTGGAGTTTGCACTTTTTTCTGACAGTTTGTAACGAGTTGCTAGAAGGAATGCTCCGTAGTTACTTTACGTTCAGTATTGTTTCGTAGTTGTTTTTATGTTCAGGATTGCTCGTATCTTCATGATCTCTATCACTAGCCCAACCTTGCAGATGCATTTCAGTCTGGAGGCTCTCAGTTCGTGTTTAATTTCCGCGTGAACGGGTGCAGACGTAAATACGACCAATCAGAGCAAGGCGGTGTGTGAGACATAAGCGGCAGCCATCTTGATAACGGACGCGACCCGCCCACCTGCTGGGCCTCGGAACAGGAGGGGAGGCGGGGGGGGGAGGGGGGCTGTTAGCGTGTTCAGAGCAAATAAAACATGAGCCTGCAGCCTGGGCCCCGCCGCCTCCATCACCACCAGGAGGTAGAAACGTCATCAGTGCTTTAGAGTTCAGCCAAGGTTATTATGGTCTGTCTCGGTCTACTCCACTACCTCATTAAGGATCCAGCAGTAGAATGAGACTCCCATGTAGAATCAGCTATTAAAGAGAATCAACGATAGTGGTTCCTGAGCATGTTGTCCACGTACGTCCTGTACCGTCGTGCGCTGATGAGCTGATCAATTGTCACATTCAATCTGCCGGGGCTGCGAGGGGAACCTTTAAGCTGCTGGGTTATCCGAGTGAAGCGAGCCATTGAGCGTGTCAAGTAGTAACGTGGGAATGAGCGAAGAGGGGGAAAGGTGTTTGAACAGACAACATTCAGCCTGATAAATCGTGTTTAATAAAGGATCAGGGCCAATAAGCTGAGGTGTTAGCGTCATTAGCCGTCGTCATTGTCCTCGACCCAGAGACGCCATGAGGAGCAAATTAGTGGAGCTACGCATACTTTAGGTTTTAATGTGATAACTGGATTAGGACTGATGAAAATACACATTTCCATTGAGTGCCTAAAATACTCAAATCTGTTCCCTAATTCTCTTGTTCCCCTTGTGGGTTCGGGGTAAAGACAGTATTAAACAAGGTGTATTCTTTCTGTTTGTATTCTCTCTGAGTTCCTCGTTATCAAACTATGAGCAACTATAGCGAACTATGTACATAATACAGAGTAGTAGTTCATATTAAATAATTAGTCAGTAGTCTAATGGTTTAGGTCTGATCCCCTTTGTAATGGCCTGTGATCCATGGATCTGCTGGCCTCCTTCAGATGTTTCCCTGGAAGACCTCTCTAATGTCACGTCTCTCGAGCGGCACTAGGAGACGCCAGCGTTTTCTCTTCGGTGGTTCAGGGCTTTGCACGATGATCACAAACCAGGGCTTAGGCTGGGCCGTTTTCTACCAAATGACGAATACCAGTTTCCTGCTTAATGACTAACCCGAGCCCTGTTTCCTGCCAAATGACATATATATATATATATATAATTATTATTTATTTATTTATTTATTTATTTATATATATGAGTGTCCATCATACTTCTAGAAGGAACTAAGAGGCTGAGAAGTGTTTAACCCTCCATCCTGCGCTGGATTAAACTGCACTTATTGATGTTTCTGAGCGTTGAGAGGCTGAGTTGCTGATCATGGAGGAAACATCTGGATCCATTCAGTAGGAAACAGCCATAATGAGGCAGGAATTAGCAGACGTGGTGCTTTGATCAAAACACGCCACTGATCACTACGCTCTGTTCCTCTATCGCGCCTCTGATCCGTCTGAGGGGTGGTTGGCGTGGAGGAGTCATGTGACCGCCTGGGAGGCGGGGGATCACACGGTCAGTTCTCTGGTGAGCTCTCATCCTAGCTTGTTTTGTTGTGTCAGTTCACACACCATAGCATGGTGTTGTGTTTGTTTACACTCCATAGCATGTTGTTGTGTGTTTACGCGCTAACGTCCAGTACCTCGGGGCGAATAATGGCAATCAAAACTGGGCCGATAATTAGTCGTGAGTATTGGATTCCCACTAGACAGAGACTGAGTTAATGGAATTCTGTCCAGTGGGAAAGCAGCTTTAGTTTAGAGTCTGCCTCTGGCTCTCAGTCTCTGTGTCTCTCCACCTCTCTCCCCTCTCCCCTTTATCTCTCTCCTCTTTCTCCGCTCTCTCTCTTTCTCTGTCGCTGCGTCTCCGTCTCCGTCTCCGTCTCCGTCTCCGTCTCCGTCTCTCTCCCTCTCCTTCCCCTCCCTCTCTCTCCTCTCTCCTCTCTCCCCCTCTCATCTCTCTCCTCCCCCCTCTCCCTCCCCCCCTCCCTCTCTACACCTGTTATTTCGCTGGCGTTTCCCCACGGGCCTTCTGCTTTCCATGTAATTAAATGAATTAAAGTCTGATCTTAACGTATCAGAGGTCTCCTGTGCTGCGTCTGAGCGCGGTTCCGTGTACTCAAGTGTTCTGGTCCCCATCGCCACTCATCACTGACACCTCAAGGTCTCCGCCGGCCAGTCTCAGGGTTGCCTAGCGACCGCAGAACCCTTTCCCGTGCTCCTGGTCGACGCGTCCACCTGGCTCAGAGCAGACTCAGGGCTGATAAGGAGAACTCATCTGGTGGAGGCGCTGGGAGCCAGGAGGACACGTGATTGGTTTAGGGCTGACAGCGTCGTTAACGGAGCGATGGAATCTCAGTCCATTAAAAGCAACGATCGCAAGAACTCCTGATAGCTCCTGGTGATGAGGAGGAGAACACACCACTCCTCCTGCTAGTAGGAGAGTTTACTAAGAGGGGGAGAGGGGTAGCTTAATAAGAGGAGCAGCAGGAGGAGGAGGAGGAGGAGAGGGGTATCTTAATAAGAGGAGCAGCAGGAGGAGGAGGAGGAGGAGGAAGAGAGGGGTATCTTAATAAGAGGAGCAGCAGGAGGAGGAGAAGGAGGAGAGGGGTAGTTTAATAAGAGGATCAGGAGGAGGAGGAGGAGGAGGAGGAGAGGGGTAGCTTAATAAGAGGAGCAGGAGGAGGAGGAGTAGAGGGGTAGTTTAATAAGAGGAGCAGGAGGAGGAGGAGTAGAGGGTTAGTTTAATAAGAGGAGCAGGAGGAGGAGGAGTAGATGGTTAGTTTTATAAGACGAGCAGGAGGAGCGGGCTAGGTCAACGTGATATCAGGTTCAGATGAATGTGAGGTTACAGTTATGTTAATGCAGTGATGCAGGGTTAGGTTAACGGGTCGTTGGCGTGGTTGTGTGAGTGGCCTTGTGTTTTGTGCCATGGAGGTGTTTCGTGGTACTGTGTTTTATGTTCATGTAACCCTGAAAGCAGACTCGTGTTCAGTCTGAGTTTATTCCAATCGTCTCCAAGGTCTCACCGTCTTTCCATAACAACATGCTTCCTTTGATGTGAAGAGAGCTGAGGTGACATGACATGCACACACAACCACATGCATGCATGTACGCACATACACACACACTCACACACACACATGCACAAACACACTCATTCACGTGCAAACGCACCCACGCACACACACACGCACGTGCACATGCACTCACACACCTGCAAACACACAGACAAGTGCGCCCAGGCACATATGCACACGCGCACACACCCAGGCCCATCAGAAGACATTAGGATGTTGATGGATGTTAAATGGATGTGGGAGGGGGTTGGGGAGGGGGGGGGGGGGGGGTGGATTTGCCAGCGCTCCGCATGTCTCAGGTGTGATCGGGGCTGGGGAGGAGCACAGCCCTCGCAGGGAGCTGGTAGTGGACTCACAGCGCTTTGGATCAGAGCTACTCTGACACGCTGTGTACCAGTCTGCTGGGGTCCAGCACCTTCAGGGCTACAGAAGGTGTGCAGCGGTCCACGTCTGCGAGGAGAGCTCCTCAGCAGCTCTGTTGATTGACGTGTGAGGACAGGAAGTAGAAGCCTGAGAAGGTAGAATCCCAGTGAAGGGTCTTTTTACCAAAGCCCCGTCATTGCACTCAATTTGGGGAGGTTGTTTTAAATCTCGGAATTCGAGAATCAATGCTAAGTTCTCATCTGTACACTCCACTTCAGTTCACCACATTAGTGTTCTGTCCCTCAGCCACGGTCTCAAACACAATGACACCGAGCCGATGTACTGAAATCACTTTTATAATCCCCCCTAACACAACAAACAGGATTTAGCTGGATCCCTGATAGATTCAGCAAGGGATTCTGGGATGATATGATGTGAGGTCAGATTGTGAAACATGACAACATGATGCAGAACTCCTATGTATGAAAGTATGCTGTCGATGAGAGTTTTGATGTGTTCTGTTTTAATATACTGAATATTGATGCCAGCGTGGGCCTGAGCGTGTCTCCCAGGAGCCGCTCTGAGATGTAAAGATGCACAGCATTGCTGCGGTCTTACCTTGATCTCTCTGGATCAGCGCGGATCACCGGCCTCTCGTAGAGTCTTGAGCTGGCTGGATCTCTCTCTGAGCTGCAGGGCCAAGGCCCCCTTACAATGTGCTCCCAGGGGCCCCTACAACCTGCTCCCTGCTAGCCTTCGTTGGGCCCCCACTCCCTTCGTTGGGCCCGTACTCCCTGCTCCAGGGACCGGAGGACTAGCCATTGGGCCCCCACTCCCTTCGTTGGGCCCCTACTTCCTTCATTGGGCCCCTACTCCCTGCTCCAGGGAACGGGGAACTAGCCATCGTTGGGCCCCTACTCCCTGCTCCAGGGACCGGGGGACTAGCCTTCATTGGGCCCCTACTCACTTCGTTGGGCCCCTACTCCCTTCATTGGGCCCTACTCCTACTAACCCGGCTCCGTTGTTGTGTTACTGAAATATCAACACTGTACGAAACTAATCAAGCGGTGATCCCAATTACTGCCATCATGATGATGTATGAAAGGCAGCAGTGTGCAGCCTGCCTTATTACACCCGCTTCCTGGGGTCATTTACTGCCTAATTGAGTCGCTAGAGAACAGAACGGCACCCACCTCCAGGACCGTCTGTCCCCCCCGGCGTCTGTCCGGCTGCAGCAGGTGGACCAATCACATCCCTGCAGCCGTACTCGTGGAGGGAGGGTAATTGGAGCAAACGGCTCCACAGGAGCAGAGAGGCCGGATTCTGTGCGAGAGACGGCCCTGTGCCTCGCAGGCCGGGAGACGGACCACCGAACAGCAGCAGAGGATTTGAATCACAGCAGCGTGCCGGGAACTAGGAGGGGCTTCCCTCTGGAGGCGTGGGGACGGTGGTCTCTGGCTAGGGTTTGGATTAGGGTTAGGGGATAGGCTGTTCCTAGTGTCAGGGTTAGAGGGTGAGGGATAGAGGGTTAGGGGTGGAGGGTTAGGGATTGAGGGTTATGGTTAGGACTAAGGTCAGGGCTAGGGTTAGGCTAGAGTGTTAGGCAGGGGCGTAGCACCAAATTCTAGGCCCTATATACAAGAAGACCTGATGGCCCCTAACCCCAACCCCCCCTGCCCCCCCTCCCCCCCCCAAAAGGGCCATACCCCAAACATATCACAAAGCTTACCGTTATGACGTAACCATAATTCAACAGCCTGCTTAAGGTACCGTAGAATATAAAATCGGCTTAGTATTAATTAAATATTTGCTTGCTTTAAATCAGTAGACTGCTGTTAATATTACCGTACCCTTAATTTATCCTTTACCTTAATAACCAAGGCCTCATCATTTCAACGTGAAGCCTATTGCCTGCTCTTGCTTTGGGTTGTCATTTTAGCAACGATGAGAGGAGGTAGTTGAGAATGGGGTTTCATCTTGTGTGTTTAAACGTTTGTGCTCACCTTTCTTATAAAATAAATTGGGGGGTTAGGACTAGGATTAGGGTTAGGCTGGTCCTAGTAACTAGGGTTAGGGTTAGGCAGGTCCTAGTAAGTGGTTTAGGTTTAGGGTGGTCCCAGTAGCAGGGTAGGGTTAGTGTTAGGCTGGTCCAAGTAACTATAGAATTAGGGTTAGGCTGGTCCTAGTAAGTTGTTTAGGATTAGGGTGGTCCTAGTAAGTAGGCTAAGGGTTAGGCTGGTCCTAGTAACTATAGTTTAGGGTCTAGTAAGTAGTTTAGGTTTAGGGTGGTCCCAGTAACAGGGTATATAGGGTTAGTGTTAGGCTCCTAGTAAATAGGTTAGGGATAGGCTGGTAAGTGGTTTAGGTTTAGGCTGGTCCTAGTAACTAGGTTACGGCCTGGTTAGGCTGGTCCTAGTACCTAGGTTACGGCCTGGTTAGGCTGGTCCTAGTACCTAGGGTAGGTGCGGAGGGTCCTTGTAACTAGGATTAGGGTAAGGGTTAGGCTGGTCCTAGTAAATAGGTTAGGGTGTTCCTAGTAACTAGGGTTAGGGTTAAAATGGTCCTAGTAACAAGGGTTAGGGTTAGGGTGGTGCTAGTATCAGGGTTAGGCTTGTCATGGTAACTAGGGTTAGGGTTTAGCTGGTACTAGTCACTAGGAGTTTTAAATCCGGTTTTAAAACGGTCACAGTCCAGGTCGGCATTAAAGAATAAAGAATGAAGACAACCTAGACAGAGTGGAGACACCTTGAGACACGACAAAGACGGTGTACACAACGCAGACACAACACAGACATAACGTAGTCAACACAGACACAACGCTGACACAACACAGACACAACACAGACACAACACAGACACAACACAGACACAACGCAGACACAACACAGACATAACGTAGATCAACACAGACACAACACAGACACAACGCAGACACAACACAGACACAACACAGACACAACACAGACACAACACAGACACAACGCAGACACAACGCAGACACAACACAGACACAACACAGACACAACACAGACACAACACAGACACAAAGCAGACACAACACAGACATAACGTAGTCAACACAGACACAACACAGACACAACACAGACACAACGTAGTCAACACAGACACAACTCTGACACAACACAGACACAACACTGACACAACGCAGACACAACACAGACACAACACAGACACAACACAGACACAACACAGACACAACACAGACACAACACAGACACAACACAGACACAACACAGACACAACACAGACACAACGTAGTCAACACAGACACAACACAGACACAACGCTGACACAACGCAGACACAACGTAGTCAACACAGACACAACACAGACACAACGCTGACACAACGCAGACATAACACAGACATATCACAGACACAACGCTGACACAACGCAGACATAACACAGACATAACACAGACACAACGCTAACATAACACAGACACAACACAGACACAACACAGACACAACACAGACACAACGCTGACATAACACAGACACAACACAGACACAACACAGACACAACACAGACACAACGCTGACACAATGCAGACACAACGTAGTCAACACAGACATAACACAGACACAACGTAGTCAACACAGACACAACACAGAGACACAACACAGACACAGCACAGACATAATGCAGACACAACACACGAACACATAGACAACACAGACACAACGTAGTCACAACACAGACACAACGCAGACACAACACAGACACAACACAGACACAACACAGACACAACGCTGACACAACACAGACACAACACAGACACAACACAGACACAACGTAGTCAACACAGACACAACACAGACACAACACAGACACAACACAGACACAACGCTAGACACAACCAGACACAACACAGACACAGACACAACACAGACACAACCAACGCTAGACACAACACAGACACAACGCAGACACAACACAGACACAACGTAGTCAACACAGACACAACACAGACACAACGCAGACACAACACAGACACAACACAGACACAACGTAGTCAACACAGACACAACACAGACACAACACAGACACAACACAGACACAACACAGACACAACACAGACACAACGCTGACACAACGCTGACACAACACAGACACAACACAGACACAACACAGACACAATGTAGTCAACACAGACACAACACAGACACAACACAGACACAACACAGACACAACGCTGGCACAACGCTGACACAACACAGACACAACACAGACACAACACAGACACAACACTGACACAACGCAGACACAACACAGAGACAACACAACACACAGACGACACAACCGCAGACACAACACAGACATAACGTAGTCAACACAGACACAACGCAGACACAACACAGACACAACACAGACACAACGCTGACACAACGCAGACACAACACAGACACAACACAGACACAACGCAGACACAACACAGACATAACGTAGTCAACACAGACATAACGCAGACACAACACAGACACAACACAGACACAACGCTGACACAACGCAGACACAACACAGACACAACACAGACACAACGCAGACACAACACAGACATAACGTAGTCAACACAGACACAACACAGACACAACAGAGACACAACACAGACACAACACAGACACAACACAGACATAACACAGACACGACGTAGTCAACACAGACACAACGCAGACACAACACAGACACAACGCTGACACAACACAGACACAACACAGACACAACGTAGTCAACACAGAACACAACACAGACAACAACACAGACACAACACAGAACACAATGCTGACACAACGCTGACACAACACAGACACAACACAGACACAACACAGACACAACGTAGTCAACACAGACACAACACAGATACACAGACACAACACAGACACAACACAGACACAACGCAGGACACAACACAGACACAACACAGACACAACACAGACACAACACAGACACAACACAGACACAACACAGACACAACGCAGACACAACACAGACACAACACAGACACAACGCAGACACAACACAGACATAACGTAGTCAACACAGACACAACGCAGACACAACACAGACACAACACAGACACAACACAGACACAACACAGACACAACACAGACAACACAGACACAACGCAGACACAACACAGACACAACACAGACACAACACAGACACAACGTAGTCAACACAGACACAACACAGACACAACGCTGACACAACACAGACACAACGCAGACACAACACAGACACAACACAGACACAACACAGACACAACGTAGTCAACACAGACACAACACAGACACAACGCTGACACAACGCAGACACAACGTAGTCAACACAGACACAACACAGACACAACGCTGACACAACGCAGACATAACACAGACATATCACAGACACAACGCTGACACAACGCAGACATAACACAGACATAACACAGACACAACGCTAACATAACACAGACACAACACAGACACAACACAGACACAACACAGACACAACGCTGACATAACACAGACACAACACAGACACAAACACAGACACAACACAGACACAACGCTGAACACAATGCAGACACAACGTAGTCAACACAGACATAACACAGACACAACGTAGTCAACACAGACACAACACAGAGACACAACACAGACACAGCACAGACATAATGCAGACACAACACAGACATAACACAGACACAGCGTAGTCAACACAGACACAACGCAGACACAACACAGACACAACGCTGACACAACACAGACACAACACAGACACAACACAGACACAACGTAGTCAACACAGACACAACACAGCCACAACACAGACACAACGTAGTCAACACAGACACAACACAGACACAACACAGACACAACGCTGACACAACGCAGACACAACACAGACACAACGTAGTCAACACAGACACAACACAGACACAACGCAGACACAACACAGACACAACACAGACACAACGTAGTCAACACAGACACAACACAGACACAACACAGACACAACACAGACACAACACAGACACAACACAGACACAACACAGACACAACACAGACACAACGCTGACACAACGCTGACACAACACAGACGCAACACAGACACAACACAGACACAATGTAGTCAACACAGACACAACACAGACACAACACAGACACAACACAGACACAACACAGACACAACGCTGGCACAACGCTGACACAACACAGACACAACACAGACACAACAACAGAACACAAACGCTGACACAACGCAGACACAACACAGACACAACACAGAACACAAACGCAGACACACAACACAGACATAACGTAGTCAACACAGACACAACGCAGACACAACACAGACACAACACAGAACACAACGCTGACACAACGCAGACACAACACAGACACAACACACAGACACAACGCAGACACAACACAACAGACATAACGTAGTCACACACAGACATCAACGCAGACACAACACAGACACAACACAGACACAACGCTGACACAACGCAGACACAACACAGACACAAACACAGACACCAACGCAGACACAACACAGACATAACGTAGTCAACACAGACACAACACAGACACAACACAGACACAACACAGACACAACACAGACACAACACAGACATAACACAGACACGACGTAGTCAACACAGACACAACGCAGACACAACACAGACACAACGCTGACACAACACAGACACAACACAGACACAACGTAGTCAACACAGACACAACACAGACACAACACAGACACAACACAGACACAATGCTGACACAACGCTGACACAACACAGACACAACACAGACACAACACAGACACAACGTAGTCAACACAGACACAACACAGATACACAGACACAACACAGACACAACACAGACACAACGCTGACACAACCCACACAACGCAGACACAACACAGACACAACGCAGACACAACACAGACACAACACAGACACAACGCTGACACAACGCAGACACAACACAGACACAACACAGACACAACGCAGACACAACACAGACATAACGTAGTCAACACAGACACAACACAGACACAACACAGACACAACACAGACACAACACAGACACAACACAGACACAACACAGACACAACACAGACACAACGCAGACACAACACAGACACAACACAGACACAACGTAGTCACAAACACAGACACAACACAGACACAACGCAGACACAACACAGACACAACACAGACACAACGCAGACACACACAGACACAACACAGACACAACGCAGACACAACACAGACACATAACGCAGACAACAACACAGACACAACACAAGACACAACGACAGACACAACACAGACACAACCAAACACAGACACAAACAGCAGATATACAACACAGACAACAACACAGACACAACGCAGACACAACACAGACACAACACAGACACAACACAGAGACACAACACAGACACAACGCTGACACAAAGCAGACACAACACAGACACAACGTAGTCAACACAGACACAACACAGAGACACAATGCTGACACAACGCTGACACAACGCTGACACAACGCAGACACAACACAGACACAACACAGACACAACGTAGTCAACACAGACACAACACAGAGACACAACGCTGACACAACGCTGACACAACACAGACACAACACAGACACAACACAGACACAACGTAGTCAACACAGACACAACACAGACACAACACAGACACAACACAGACACAACGCAGACACAACGCAGACACAACACAGACATAACGCAGACACAACACAGACACAACGCAGACACAACACAGACACAACACAGACACAACGCTGACACAACGCAGACACAACACAGACACAACGCAGACACAACACAGACACAACACGACACACAGCAGACACAACACAGACACAACGTACACAACACAGACACAACACAGACACAACGTAGTCAACACAGACACAACGCTGACACAACGCAGACACAACACAACACAGACACAACAGCAACACAGACACAACGCTGACACAACGCAGACACAACACAGACACAACACAGACACAACACAGACACAACACAGACACAACGTAGTCAACACAGACACAATGCAGACAAAATGTATACACAACAAAGACACAACCTAAGACTCAAGGTAGACAGCACAGACACATGCAGACACAACACAGAAACAACGCAGACACAGCACAGACACAACGCAAACACAACACAGACACAATGTAGTCAACACAGACACAACGCAGACATAACGCAGACAACACGCAGACACAATACAGACACAATAAAGACCCAACCGCAAACACAACAAAGACACGATGTAGACGTCACAGACACAATGCAGACAAAATGTAGACACAACGCAGACACAGCGTGACTGGTCGTCCGCAGGCGGGCTGATTAGAGAGCGGGCGTGGGCTTTGATCTCTGTACGTGTGTTCCACATTATCAGTGTTCCATACCGCGCCTTACTTTATCGCAACAATATCTGACGCAACTCCTTTTGTGCATGCGGTGCGAGGGAGACGGGCCTGCAGTCCCGGGCGCCGGGCTTTCAAGAGGATCCTTAATTAAGTTTAATATTAAACCAGCTTTGATGTCCCTCCTCCTGATTGGCTGCCCTGGTGCTGCAGACGAGCCGTTGGTTAGCGTGACGTCATGCTAGCAGGATGAGCTATCGGTTAGGACGACGTCATGCTAGTAGGAAGAGCTATCTGTTAGCACGACGTCATGCTAGTAGGAGGAGCTACCGTTTAGCACGATGTCATTCTAGTAGGACGAGCTACCGGTTAGCATGATGTCATCCTAGTAAAAAGAGCTAATGTCCAACATGATGTCATGCTAGCAGGAGGAAGCTAATGGTTAACAGGATGTCATGCTAGCAGGAGGAGCGAGTGGCAAATGGGATGTCATGCTAGTCAGAGGAGCTAATGGATAAGAGGATGTTATGCTAGAAACTAATGGATAACAAGATTTCATGCAAGCAGGAGGAGCTAATGGCTAATAGGATGTCATAGTAGAAGGAGCGAATGGATAAGAGGATGTTATGCTAGTAGGAGGAGCTTGGTTGACAGGATGTCATGCTAGCAGGAGAAGCTAAGGTCTAACAGGATGTCATGCTAGTAGGAGGAGCTAATGGCTACCATGATGTCATGCTAGCAGGAGGAGCTAATGGCTAACATGATGTCATGCTAGCAGGAGGAGCAAATGGCTAACATGAGGTCATGCTAGCAAGAGGAGCTAATGGCTAACATGATGTCATGCTATAAAGAGGAGCTAATGGCTAACAGGACGTCATGCTAGCAGGAGGAGCTAACGGCTAACAGGACGTCATGCTAGCAGGAGGAGCTAATGGCTCACAGGATGTCTTGCTATAAGGAGGAGCTAATGGCTAACAAGACGTCATGCTAGCAGGAGGAGCTAACGGCTAACAGGATGTCATGCCCGAGTGGACAGTGCTCAGCGGTGTTGGGTTGTTTCCGCGGTGTCTGGTTTAATCCTGCAGCTGGCGTGCAGCCTGAGCGGAGGACTGCAGACACACACGGCTGTCTTCCCCTGCAGGAGCACTGTGTGTTCAGATCGGTGTGAGGCGTGTGCTGGAGAGGGGAGTGTGTTCTCCTCTCCAGCAGAGGTTTTCTAAACAGAGTCGTGGTGGATTTAAATAGTGAGAGAGGAGAGTTAGCAGCACATTGGATAAAGGGGCTGCTAATCTTTATGCAAAACACGCAAGAGAATGCATCCAAAGCACTGGTCTGAATAATGGATGTGTGGAGAGAGCATTCAAACTGTGAAGAGGAGGGAGAGAGGGGAAGGCGGGAGGAGGGAGAGGAGGAGGAGGGAGAGGAGGGGGAGGCTAGAGGATGGAGAGGGGGAGAGGAGGAAGAGGAGGAGGGAGGAAGAGAGGATAGGGGGAGCGAGTGGAGGGGAGAGAGAGACCTCTGCAGAACAAACAGGAGACAAGGAGAAGAATTTGACAAGTCAACCTCCTTCCTCAGTAGAAAAACACAAACCCTCCACCACTATCCCACCACTACCTCCACCACCACCACCACATTCACCGCCACCTCCATCACCCCCACCACCACCCACAACTCCCCAACACTACCACCACCCCACTACTACCACCAATCCTACCCTACCACGACCATAACCTCCACCACCTCCACCAGCACCACCTCCACTACCTCCACCGCCAGCACCACCACCCCCCACCAGCACCACCCCTTCCTCTCCATCACTCCTTCACCTCCACCTGAACTGTGTCCATGGTAACAATGAGGCCGGGGGACCTCCACCTCACATCAAACAGGAGGAGCAACAAAGGGTGGATGCTGTGTGTTTATTTACCGGCAGGCTCCGCCCGCAGTGCTGTTGGTCGATCGGAGGCTAATCCGGCGTCCTGCTCATTAGCATAGCTTCCTCTGCTAGCGTCTAGCTCATGGCGTCAATATCAGACTTAATGCAATGTGTCTTTAATGGCTTTCTAGTACTTTCCTTCTCCCCAATTATTTGGCCTGAGTTGTCTTTTTCAATATATATATCTATATCTATATATAGATATAGATATATATGTGTGGATATACAGTGGGGCAAAAAAGTATTTAGTCAGCCACCAATTGTGCAAGTTCTCCCACTTAAAAAGACGAGAGAGGCCTGTAAAGTTCATCATAGGTAAACCTCATCTGTGAGAGACAAAATGAAATTTTTTAATAATTTATTTGCAAATTATGGTGGAAAATAAGTATTTGGTCACCTACAAACAAGATTTCTAGCTGTCACAGACCTGTAACTTCTTCTTTAAGAGGCTCCTCTGTCCTCCACTCGTTACCTGTATTAATGGCACCTGTTTGAACTCCTTATCAGTATAAAAGACACCTGTCCACAACCTCAAACAGTCACACTCCAAACACAACTATGGCCAAGACCAAAGAGCTGTCAAAGGACACCAGAAACACAATTGTAGACCTGCACCAGGCTGGGAAGTCTGAATCTGCAATAGGTAAGCTGCTTGGTGTGAAGAAATCAACTGTGGGAGCAATTATTAGAAAGTGGAAGACATACAAGACCACTGATAATCTCCCTCGATCTGGGGCTCCACGCAAGATCTCCCCCTGTGGGGTCAAAATGATCACAAGAACGGTGAACAAAAATCCCAAAACCACACGGGGGGACCTAGTGAATGACCCCCAGAGAGCTGGGACCGAAGTAACAAAGGCTACCATCACTAACACACTACGCCGCCAGGGACTCAAATCCGGCAGTGCCAGACGTGTCCCCCTGCTAAAGCCAGTGCATGTCCAGGCCCGTTTGAAGTTTGCTAGAGAGCATTTGGATGATCCAGAACAGGATTGGGAGAATGTCATATGGTCAGATGAAACCAAAATAGAACTTTTTGGTAAAAACTCAACTCGTCGTGTTTGGAGGAGAAAGAATGCTGAGTTGCATCCAAAGAACACCATACCTACAGTGAAGCATGGGGGTGGAAACATCATGCTTTGGGGCTGTTTTTCTGCCAAGGGACCAGGACGTCTGATCCGTGTGACGGAAAGAATGAATGGGGCCATGTATCGTGAAATTTTGAGTGAAAACCTCCTTCCATCAGCAAGGGCACTGAAGATGAAACGTGGCTGGGTCTTTCAGCATGACAATGACCCCAAACACACCGCCCGGGCAACGAAGGAGTGGAGTGGCCTAGCCAGTGGAGTGGCCTAGCCAGTCTCCAGATCTCAACCCCATAGAAAATCTTTGGAGGGAGTTGAAAGTCTGTGTTGCCCAGCGAAGGCCCAAAAACATCACTGCTCTAGAGGAGATCATGGAGGAATGGGCCAAAATACCAGCAGCAGTGTGTGAAAACCTTGTAAAGACTTACAGAAAACGTTTGACCTCTGTCATTGCCAACAAAGGGCATGTAACAAAGTATTGATGACCTTTTATTACTGACCAAATACTTATTTTCCACCATAATTTGCAAATAAATTCTTTAAAAATCAGACCATGTGATTTTTTTAGATATTATTTTTTTCATTTTGTCTCTCATAGCTGAGGTATACCTATGATGAAAATTCCAGGCCTCTCTCATCTTTTTAAATGGGAGAACTTGCACAATTGGTGGCTGACTAAATACCTTTTTTGCCCCACTGTATGTATAGATGTAAATGTACAGTATATATGTGTGTGTGTGTGTTTGTTTGGCTTCCATCTCTTCCATCTCTCTTAGCCCCTCCCAGTGTGCCAGTTTGACTCACCAGCTTGTTAAATACCTGGGTTGCAGTTTCTGTGTGGGGGAGCTAGCCTATATGTGCGGACGGTGTTTATGGGTGCTTTCAGATGAGATTGCGCCAGCTTTGCATAAAGCTGACATTGTTCTTTGGTGTAATTGCATCACTTGCGTTGAGTTGGGAACAGCCTTTTATCTTCAAGCCTCGCTGATCGTCACACTCTTTGAGGATAAGGGAATGCGCACATTTACTTTAGTTGTCCCTTATCTGCTGGAAAGATCTCCGACCTCATGGAGAACTTTAAGAGATATCTTCTGTTACTATGAAACTACGTTTCATACTTCAGTATTGTTCTCTGAGATGATAGGAGGCGGACTGGAAACACGCTGGTCCACCACAAAGACACAACGATGCAACACAACGACGCAACAAAAGGACACAACGACGCAACACAACACAACGATGCAACACGACACAACACAATGACACAACGGCACAACACGACACGACACAACAAAACTACACGACACAACACAATGACGCAACACAACAATGCAACACAAAGACACCACACAACAGCACAACACAACGACACAACAACGCAACACAACGACGCAAAACAACAACAAAACACAGCGACGCAACACAACGACACAACACAATGACACAACTCAATGACGCAACACAACGACACAACACAACGACACAACACAACGACACAACACAACAACGCAACACAACAACGCAACACAACAACGCAACAAAATGCCACAACACAACGACACAACACAATGACACAAAAACGCAACACAACGACAAAACACAACGGCCCACCACCACAACACAACACAACGACTAGTACGACTTCTGAGTAGTACTACTCAGTACCACTAGTACTGTGTTGACTACTGAATGGTACTGTGTCTATTACAGAGTAGTACTAGTACTGTGTTTACTACCGAGAAGTACTGTTTTAATACTACTGAGTAGTCCTAGTACTGTGTTGATTACTGAGTAGTACTTTATTATAAGTACTGTGTTTACTACTAAGTAGTACTAGTAGTGTTTTAATAACTGATTTGTCCTGTTGTACATTTTTAACTACCTAGTTAGTCTAGACCAGAGACCTAGTTGGTCTAAAGGACTAGGGACCTAGTTAATGTAATGGTTAATTGTGTGGGGGCTTCATTGGTAACTCATGGGGTAAAGAGAGAAGGGGTTAAGTAACCTAATCTAGCCTTCACAATATAAACAACCGTAACCTCAGAGGCCGCTTCTGAGAAAGTTGAATAATTCAGACGGATCGTTGCGTTCAGACATTGAACACGCGAGGCCGGCTTGTCTGGAATAATAGCACGCGGTATTAAATTATAATTACATACACAAGACGTTGCATATTTCACTCAGAGCCACATAGTTCCAGTTCCCGAAATTCAGAACCGTTCATTAAACAACTGTGTCGTAGTAGAGTAAGATTTCCATCTGTCGTGCTTTTGTTCAACAATATTCGCTTTAGAAATTATTTTACATGCAGAATATTTCTCAGTTAACTGTTTTCCTGTTTGGAAGGAGATGACTGAGTGAATGAATTAAGGTCTAGCCACCGCCTTTCAGAGCTAACTGTTTCCCTGTTTGAAAGGAGATGAATGAGTGATTGAATGAAGGTCTAGCCACCGCCTTTATTGAATGTTCTTGTGATACTGTGGAAACAATCTTCCAGTGAACACTTTGCTGGAAGCGGAGTGGAAGCTGAGATCATTTCTTCTGTTTTCCCCGGAGACGGTCCAATCACGATCCCTGTGGAGCAGTTCATCCTGGCCTCTCAGCAGAACATCTCTCCCCCTCGTTGGAAGTGATTTGTCACCCTGAGATGTTCCTGAGTACTGGTGTTGGGAGGTGGAGAACAAAGACACAGCGCTGTGTATCTGAAGTTCGGCTGCTCTTCACAAAGACACTTTTTTGTACATCAAATAATTCTGTAATTTAAGTGGAACAGCATCTGCTGCTGCCGTGTTTGAAGATAAAAGGCAGAACTTCAATATTTAATGTGCTTAACGAAGGAGAAGTATTAAGGAAGATAAACTCGTTAGAACATTGTTATTCCTGCGTGTTAAAACGTCTACAATGTTTCACATCATAACAGCCCCTCACTCAGACCACCATTCCTCCCACTGAGGAAGTGTTATGGTCACCATGACAACCAGGGACCTGCTATACGGTGTGTTATAGTAACCATGACGACAGAGGACCTACTATACAGTGTGTTATAGTAACCATGACGACAGGGGACCTACTCTATGTGGTATTACAGTAACCATGACGACAGGGGACCTACTATACGGTGTGTTATGGTAACCATGACGACAAGGGACTTACTTCCTGTCACATGGTTGCTTTGTTGGAGGTGAATAGGTTAGTTCAGTAGATGACTGATATTATGGTAGTTATGATTAAACTGCCTTTATTCATGCATTCATGACCCCCCCCCCCCCCCCCCCCCCCCCGGCCGCCGGGCGGTCTCTGCGGAGGGGGGCTTGATGTGGAGGGTATTGATTCCTCCAATAGCTGACAGTAGAAAGGTCACCCCCGCTCACAGGCAGGGAGTAAGGAAGGATTTCAATCCACCATCCCTCACTGTCTCACCCTCTAGCTCTGCAACCCTCTCCCTGCCCTGTCTGTCTGTCTGTCTGTCTGTCTGTCTGTCTGTCTGTCTGTCTGTCTGTCTGTCTGTCTGTCTTGTCCTGTCTCTCTCTGTCTGCTCTCGTCTCTCTGCTCTGCCTGTCTCTCTCTCTCTGCTCTGTCTCTCTCTCTCTCTGCCCTGTCTCTCTTCCCTGTCTGTCGGCCCCATCTCTCTGCCCTGTCTGTCTGTCTGTCTGTCTGTCTGTCTGTCTGTCTGTCTGTCTGTCTGTCTGTCTGTCTGTCTGTCTGTCTGTCTGTTTGTCTGTCTGTCTGTCTGTCTGTCTCTCTGCCCGGTCTGTCTGTATGTCTGTCTGTATGTGAGTCTGTCTGTCAATAGCAGTGATCCATGCGTGTATTGAATGGCTGCATATCCTTTTCTAAAATCGGAGTGATGTATTTCACGTTTCAAGGTTGTTCAGTTGCTGGTTCAGACGTGGCAATTCGTGTCAAGATGGTAAGAGGATCTGAGGACAGTGTTCGGCGTTGGAGGATCTCAGAACAGTGTTCGGAGTTGTCTCTCTCTGTCCTGCTCTGGTTATAACACTCACACATCTCAGGTTAATTTCGCTACATCCTCTCTGATCATCTGTGTTAGCCCAGTTAACTAGCTTGGTTAATAGTTCGGTATTGCTACCGCAACCTTTCCTTGAAGATGGAACTGTGAGGCTAAACTTGTTTGTTGTATAATGGATGCTGAAGCTCTCAAAACGACCCAATCCAGTGGAGTTTTGTGTTCCCTGTCAGAGAGACGCTGACCTTTAGAGGGCAGAGGACAGATGAAGAGCTCAGAGTAGAGCTGCTTTCCTTCAGAGAGACGCTGGACTCTGACCGGTTCATCACGCCAGAGTGGAGGTCATCACTGGCATTGGACTGACTACCTGACTTAGTACCCTGTAGACACCCCTTAGTACCTGACTTAGTACCCTGTAGACACACATTAGTACCTGACTTAGTACCCTGTAGACACCCCTTAGTACCTGACTTAGTACCCTGTAGACACACCATAGTACTTGACTTAGTACCCTATAGACACACCTTAGTACTTGACTTAGTGTCCTGTAGACGCCCCTTAGTACCTGACTTAGTACCCTGTACACACACCTAACTACCCCCTGAATGCCCAAGTATTGTATGTTTGATGTCAGGTGGAGGCAGCAGTCTGTGGTCAGACGGCTTCCCGTCTGTCTAAGCGCTCTCCGGACACTCTCGGTCTGTAACAGGACGGGCGTCCAGGCAGAAAGCCAAATGTTTTGGGTATCTAACCACATTCGTTCCAGCGGTGCCTCCATGCCCCACTCCGTGAGTCAGTTCCAATCCACGTCCCAAGCTGGGAGAACGAGCACCCCCCCCTCGCCCCCCCCCCCGCCCCCGCCGCCAGAGCGTGAGAGCCGTGATTGGCTGCTCCTCTGTTTGTTGTTCTGCTGAACCCTGGAGACGGAGTTCTGACAAGCCGAGCGGCGACTTATCCTGGCGCTCCGACTGAAGGCTGAGCCGCCGACACAGGGCCGCGCTCCTAATTAAAGACAACGGGAGAGGGGATACAAGACTCATTACAGCGCACGCCAAACAAGCCATAAAAGGACAAGATGGCCGCTGCAGCTCCGCGGCGGCTGGGCCAGAGGAAGATAATCGGCTTTAGGGCGCCTGACGTGACGTTGGGACAGATTGACAGCTGGTTCACAACCCTGTCCCTATTAGGGGTCAAGGTTCATGATGACCTTCTGTATCTGTCAGGGGTCATGATGACCCAATGTATCTGTCAGGGGTCATGATGACCCAATATATCTGTCAGGGGTTAGGGGTCATGATAACAACACTGCTTAATCACCAGTGGTTAGGAGTGTTAAATTGATCAGATTAATTATTAGATTGTTTAGGATTGATTAATAGATTGATTAAGGGTCACAGACGTTGTGTTGACCGGGGATTTGAGCATTGATTCAAGGACAATCTGTTTAGTAGTTATTAGGGATAAGAGAATAATAATGGACAAGGAGAAATGGGTCAAACTCGCCATGGCTCTGAACAATCTCTGCCTCCTCACAGAGAGAGGAGACAGGGCTACCATGGTTACCAAGGACAGCCCATCCATGTACACATCTGTACCACAACCAGGTCGAGAACAGCTAGTTTGTATCTATGGGCTGTTTTTACAAGGTTGAGAAAATGACGCAACACCTCTTCCTTGTTTGAAGTAACTTCATTTATTCCTTTCTTTCCGACGTGCAGACACCTGTGGTGCTAGTTAGCAGCTCAGTGCATTTAAAACGGTTTCACTACGACCACAGAGCGCCTTTGTCTGCCTTATCAAGGCTGAGATGTATCCGGAGGAAATGTTTCACTTATATGGCCGCATTCAGTGTGGGCTAGCTGCATGGTAACCCGGTGGGTATGCTACCTGATGCTATTGATGTTACCTGATGCTACCTGATGCTACCTGATGTTACCTGATACTACCTGATGCTACCTGATGTTACTTGATGCTACCTGATGCTACCTGATGTTACTTGATGCTACCTGATGCTATCTGCTACCTGATGTTACCCGATGTTATCTGCTACCTGATGCTACCTGCTACCTGACGCTATATGCTACCTGATAAGACTAGCTGACTTCGTGTTAGAATCACCAACGTTAGAATCATGGAGAACTCTCTACAATCTCTCCCTCACAATTTCTCTCTCTCTCTCTCTCTCTCTCTCTCTCTCTCTCTCTCTCTCTCTCTCTTCTCTTCTCTCTCTCTCTCTCTCTCTCTCTCTCTCTCTCTCTCTCTCTCTCTCTCTCTCTCTGCTTCTCTCACCTTCCCTGCCTCGCTCTACTTCTCTCTCTCTCTCTCTCTCTCTCTCTCTCTCTCTCTCTCTCTCTCTCTCTCTCTCTCTCTCTCTCTCTCTCTCTCTCTCTCTCTCTCTCTCTCGTGGGTGTAAAGTTACATTTGATCATTTTATTAACATAAGACTAATCTTGAGGACAATTCCTAATGCAGAATTGTGAATGGATGACAAATCCCTTGTTTTTAAGTTGAATCCGTTTAATTTCAGTTTTATCTCACTGGGCCGGTACACCATGAACCGTTCTATTACCTGGCGTCTGTACAGTGTGCTGCTGCTGGAATCCTAACGAGGTGCAGAAATGCTTTTAATTGTGTGCTCTTCCTCCAGTACGGAGCTACATGTAGTCATCACAAACAGTTTATTCAATTTTACGGATGGTTTGGAGAATATCCTCCTGTGTTCTCCTCTGACTCATGATAAGACTACCAGCTACCATCGGCTTTGATCAAATATTGCAATTATTGTTGTAACGTTATTTCTACCCTAGGAGAATAGCATAATCCACGTCAGAAAGCATGGATTATACATTTTTACATTCAGGGCTTTTAGCACATGCTTTTATCCAAAGCGACTTGAAGTAAGTACATTTGTCAAAAGAAAGAGAAACAACAATATATCGCTGTCGGTACAGTAAGATGTTCATAGAACCAAGTGCCAAGCACTAAAAATCACTAGGTTAACCCACTCCCCGTACACAACACAAGCTAGCAACACAAGTACTATTTTCGTGCCAGTGCCAGGACGTACAACATACAATGAGTACGTAAGAGGGGTGTGGGGGGTAAGGGATGGGCTAGCAGAGTCTAGTTGACCTCTGAAAAAGGATTCTTGAGGCTTCTGCAGAAGCTGGTGAGCGACTCTGCGGTCCTGACGTCGGTAGGGAGCTTGTTGACCAATCCGCTGCCAAAACAGAAGAGTTGTGACTTTGATGAACGACCTTTACTTGGTCTTAGTAATGCCGGTAACAGGCGTCCATGTGTGGGTTTTTATTATGCACCTCGTAACCAAGTACCCCCTGACCCTGACCCTGACCCTAACCCTCCTGACCCTGAGCTGAACTCTGACCCTGTAGGTCCTGACTTTGACCCTAACCTAATCATTACCCTGACCCTAACCCTGACCCTAACCCTGATTCTGACCCTGACACTAACCCTGAGCCTGACCCTTACCCTAACCCAAACCTCACCTAACCCTAACCCTGATCCTGACCCTAACCATGACCCTGACCCTGACCCTAACCTTGACCCTGACCTTATAGATCCTCATTGGTTTCCATATCAGGTCAAAGCTTCTCCACAGCTCCTCAGTCCGCAGAAGGAACCTCTGGGTGATGCCACCCATCAGAGCGGGGGTGCTGCCTCCTATCATTATATGGATGCTGCCCCGTCCTGGACGTGATGCGTGTCTAATCCCGGCTGATGGCGGCAGTCATGAGGAGGCAGTCCTTCAGGTGGCAGCCCCAGCCCATAATTTGTATTCAAGGCTTGTCTTACATTCACTTTGAGCTCATGAATAACATCAAACAGACCATGAAGAGCATTCACATGGACAAAACCATAACTGCACTGTTTGAAGTGCTTTTGAGCAATGGGTACCTCAGAGTGTGTTGACAGACTAAATGGAAGGCTGGATTCTTTTGTCTGATCACATGAAATGACGATTAGAAATAATAACAGCAATCACAATAATGATCATTAAAACAAAGATGCTGAAGGCTTGGTGGATGATCAGTTCATTGTTGAAATGACCCTCAGTGTTTTGTCATCCTCATGTCATGGGGAAATTTTCTATTCTCCTAACAGCCTCCCACCGCACGCCTGCTGTGGACACTAGCCAGACGGATGTGGAAACGCTAATAGAATCTACCGGCTGTCAGCTGAGCAGAGGGCTTGCTCATCACAATCCCCTGAACTTAGCCGAGGTTAGCCAAGGTTAGGGTTAGCACTAGGGATATGGCTAGGTTAAGGGTTAGCACTATGGATATGGCTAGGTTTAAGGGTTAGCACCAGAGATTTAGCTAGGTTTAGGATTACCACAAGGTATAGGGATATGGCTAGGTGTGGGGTTAGCACTATGGATATGGTTAGATTTAATGGTTAGCACAAGGGATATGGCTAGGTTTAGGGTTAGCACCATGGATATGGCTAGGTTTAAGGGTTAGCACTAGAGATCTGGCTAGGTTTAGGGTTAGCACAAGGTATAGGGATATGACAAGGTTTAGGGTTAGCTTTAGGGCTTGGGTTAGTACGAGGGATGTGGCTAGGTTTAAGCTCATGGTTAGCACTAGGGGTGTGGCTAGGTTTAGGGTTTGCATTAGGGATGATTGGTTGAGTGAATGGGTCTTAATGCTGCACTACCTAAGAAACCAATGTCAAGTTTCCAGTTAGTTTGATTAAGGGCGCGCTGTGATCCAGTGTGATGCATGAGTCCTACGGGCAGAGCGTCTGCATACGGACTGAATGAATCAGTGAGTCCTGTTGTAGCTGAGAGATTAGACTGCCTTGTGTTTCTGCTTCATGGTGCTGCTTCATCCCCTCTCCGGAGCGGAGTCTGTTGACTCAACACTCCCCCGACACTGCCATGTGACTAACACGAGGCCTGCGCCTCAATCAAACCTCGACCGGAGGTGAGGCTAACGCAGACGCTTGCTCCCCCGGTGTGGCGGGGAGCAGCGAGCCGCCAGCAGCCGCCAGCCCTCTGCCCTAACAACCTCAGAGATGCTCTTTAATAACATGACTTATACAGTACTGGTCAGTCTGTCTGCCTGCCTGCCTGCCTGCCTGCCTGGCTGGCTGGCTGAACTGTCTGTCTGTCTGTCAGTCTCTGTCCGTCTGTCTGTTTATGTGTCCTTCTGTTTGTCTGGCTGTCTGTCTGTCTGTAAATAACCACAATATTCTACTGAGATGGAAGATGAGCCATGTTTGATTCACAGAGCGTGTTCTGGTAAGAGGGTGTGGTCTCATGATGACACAGACAACAACACAGACTGTTGTTGTTGACGATAAGGATGTTTAACATTGTTGTTGTTGATCACCTTGCTTAACACTGTTGTTGTTGTTGATGGTGATCAGCTGGGCCCCGTTTCCCGAAGCATCGTTAACCTAAGTGGATTGTGAAGTGTGTCGGACGAGAATCGTACAGTTGTCACACCGTTTCCCGAAAGCATCGTTAGTAACGAACGCCTTGAAAACGCTCGTAGCTAACGAGGACTCCAGAGGTACTCGTAGGATGCTAAGAGCATCGTTAGCTTATGGCCTCAGTGGCGTCACCAGCGGACATTCCGTGTATTGGATGTGTTTTATTAAAACACATCCAAAACCACGGAATGCGCTTCTGGCGCAATTTCGCAACAGAAAGCAGGGGTTTGGCCGATATATTACTCATAGACTACTGTTAGATTTAAACAGCAACGATAGAGACATGTTAGAAGTCAACAACGACATAATTTGTTGCAACAATTTAAAATTCCAAAAATACATGCGCAGCCGAAATGTACCGATCAAACGCCACGTCACAAGGCATATAATAAAATCAAATGATTCCATTGCTCTTGTGTGGGAGGTCCCTTCCGAGGCAGGATCTAGACCAAGCTCTCCTAATGGGAGCCGCAATAGCCGTGCGTCAATGCGTAGCCTCTGCGTTTGAATGATAATGAATAATAAATGGAACGTTGGATTTTTAATGTCTGCAAATATTCTAGACTAGAGAGTGCGTGCCAATCAATGATACGTTATGCAGAATCAGATAAAGACGGATCTCTTTGCTGCGCAAAGCATGTTTCAGAAATTAGCACTAGATATAAATGTAGTTGTCGCACAAGCTATTTTAGATTTTTGTAATATGGAATTATTTCAGGGGGGAAAATGCAGTGAAAGAATATACGCACAGTGCATTCAGGATTAGGAATGATATCGGCCTAGGCCTAATCAATTGTGTTTTAATATCTTGAGCATTCATATTATTGCAGTCTATTCTTTTCGTAGGCTACTTTGCTGTTGGCCTTGATGGGGAGATCATTTTAACGCTTTTTAACCCCATTTCAGCACTGTATCAGTAGACAGTTACAATCCTACGAACGTTGTGAGTGCAGTGAACGTGCGTTCATGTTAGGAGGAATGACCATACAAGCGTGGATCCATCGTTATCGGGAAACGGGGCCCAGTTGGGTTATCTACCAGTGTTGATGTTGGTGATGTTGATGATAAGCTGGTTGATTACCAGTGTTGTTGTTGTTGTTGTTGTTTTCCAGTGTTTATGTTGTCGTTGTTTACCAGGGTTGACGTTGTTGTTTACCAGTGTTGATGTTGTTGTTTACCACTGGGTTTGTCTCACTGCAGTCGGGCGTTAATCTGATCAGATCTAAAGGCTCTCCTGATTTGTGACTCAAACGGGTGAAATAAATCTCTCCTCATTATTTTGGTGTGAACCTTACAGATAAACAAATTCAACCTGTCCATTGTTGCTACTGTTATGCTAATTCCATCTATTTATGCTAATGAGGATTGCCAAACACCTCAAAGGATTTGTCTGCCTTCCATAATTAGGCTGCCTGACTGATCTGAGAAGGT
>OLKM01000529.1:55232-130232 GCA_900291075.1 Melanogrammus aeglefinus | reverse complement strand
GGGACGACAGTGTCTTGAAAAACACAACGCTGCTTTGACATTGAGAGGCTGTGGTTGCCGGGGGCGACGCAGATGCAGCGGTGATGGATGAAGGCATTGTTGTCCGGAGCTCCAAGCCAACAGCCCTCCAACCTAGACCTCTGTGTGGGAGGGACGTGACCTTCATGGAGTCAAGGTCGCGCCCAACTCCATGTGCTGAGGGGTCGAGCACATGGCTTGCCGGGGCTTTGTCCTGCTGCTGACAAGCAGAGCTATGTCCTTCACGTGGCACCACAGTCCTGTTGTTTGGCGTTGAAAGGCAGCATTTCCTCCCTCGTACAACATGTTCCCTGTGCATGACAAACTAATTATTCCACAAATGTTCTCTGGGGAATTATATATATATAATGGTGAATAGTTTAGCATATGATTTCTGGCTGTCTCCACCTCAGGGCTGTGCGGAGGTGGAGACAGCGGTATGCAGGCGATTGGATGAGGCCGATGAGTGTAATTCTCTGGTGTCGCAGCACATGCATGCTGCTCTCTTTCTATTTCGGGCCTCATCTTCGATCACTCCTGACAGCCGGCCAGCTCCAACCTGTGACCCGCTGCCAAGACGCAGAAAGTTGAGCCTGAAGACGATCCAAGCCACGGATTGTGGTTAAGCAGGTCGTCCTGTGAGCTCTAAACCGAGCCTCACTGTTCCCCACTCCTCCTCCTCACATCCGTTTAGTTTTACTGATTTATCAAAGCAGGGTTTGTTTCTCTAAGGACGGCAGACACTGAGCCTTTCTGTCTGACACACCAGGAAATGGCAGAGCAGTAATTGTCAGAAGAGAGGGAGAGGAGATGGAGAGGAGAGGAGGGGGTAATGTGAGAGGGATGGAGGGAGGGGGGTGGAGGAGGAGGAGGAGGAGGAGGAGGGGGAGGAGGGATGTACCAGGGAAAGGGCGAGCGAGCAGGCAGGAGAGAGAGGCAGAGTCTCAGTGCACTGCACTCGCAGCGTTCAGTTGCTGAGCAGAGAGGAGGCGAGAGGGAGAGAGAGACGCAGAGAGGGAGAGACTGTCTTCCAGCTGAACAAATCCAACCTTTTGGCAGAGCAGCAGCCAGTGGTGTCTACCTGCCTCGCTACCTGTCTGTCTGTCTCTGCCTGTCTGGCTCCGGCGTTGCATCCTCCCCCCTCCTCGCCCGTTCTCTCCCCTCCATGGGTGGAGGTGCTCAGCACTGCTTCTAGCAGACCAGGAGGAGACCAGGAGGACTCGGGGACTGCTGGTCGGCCAGGTCCCAGCAGGTGTCCCCTGAGCCCAGCAGAACACTCGGGGGGTCCCCCTGGAGCCGGTGGCCTGCGGAGACCAGCCAGTCCTCTCTGGAGACAGGAGTACGGAGCCGGAGATCAGGACTAAAGTTCTGTCACCACGGCTTTGGAACAGGCTCTGATCCGCTTTACTGGTTTTGGATTTTCTCTTTGTGGTGGAGCGGCGAGCGTCTTGTGGAATACAGAGCTGGACGCCGCAGAAGGTGAGTCTGAGGAGAGGGAGGCGGGACCGGGGACGGGAAGGTGCGTCTGCTCTCAGGTTCCACCGGGAGGGGGTGACAGGAGGGAGGGTGGTGACGGAACGCCTGTCCTGACAGCAGCTACAGCGCCGTATCCATGAGAATCTCCACCCTGGCCAGTGTCTACTACTGATGTGAGGGTGGTACTACTGATGTTAAGGGGGTTCTACTGATATTAGGGTGGATCTACTGATGTTGGGGTTGTTCTACTAATGTGAAGGTGGTTCTACTGATATTAGGGTGGTTATACTGATGTTGGGGTGGTTCTACTGATGTTAAGGTGGTTCTACTGATATTAGGGTGGATCTACGGATGTTGAGGTGGTTCTACTAATGTGAGGGTGGTTCTACTGATGTGATGGTGATTCTACTGATTTTAGGGTGGTTCTACTGATGTTGGGGTGGTTCTACTGATGTTAAGGGTGTAATACTGGTATTAGGGTGGTTCTACTGATGTTGGGGTGGTTCATGATTTTAAGGGGGTAATACTGATACTAGGGTGGTTCTACTGATGTTAGGGTGATTCTACTGATGTTGGGGTGGTTCTACTGATTTTAAGGGGGTAATACTGATGTTAAGGGGGTTCTACTGATGTTAAGGGGGTTCTGGTGGTTCTACTGATGTTAGGGTGGTTCTACTGATGTGAGAGTGGTTCTACTGATGTTGGGGTGGTTCTACTGATTTTAAGGGGGTAATACTGATGTTAAGGGGGTTCTACTGATTTTAAGGGGGTTCTACTGATGTTAAGGGGGTTCTGGTGGTTCTACTGATGTTAGGGTGGTTCTACTGATGTGAGAGTGGTTCTACTGATGTTAGGGTGGTTGTACTGATGTTAAGGGGGTTCTACTGATGTTAAGGTGTTTCTATTGATATTAGGGTGGTTCTACTGATGTTAGGGCCGCTACGTTCTTCTGATGTTAGATGATTCTACTGTTGTTAGGGCTCTATTACTCTGCTGTAAGATTCTACTACTATGTGTGTTTTGTTCTTCTGATGTTAGAAGACACTACTTCTAATTCTACTGACACTATTTGATTCTACTTACATCAGGGTGGTTCGACTGATGTGAGGGTTCTACTGACATTAAGGTGGTTCCACTGGCGTGAGGGTGATTCTACTGATGTAAGGCTCGTTATACTGGGATAAGGCTGGTTCTACTGGGGTATGGCTGGTTCTACTGGGGTGAGGCTGGTTCTACTGATGTTAGGATGTTTTTTTACTGTTGTTAGGGTGCTACTGTTCGTCTGACATACAGGTAGTTCTACTAAGGTTCTACGGTTGTGAGTCTGGTTCTACTGTTGTGAGGCTGGTTCTACTGATGTTTCTGGTTCTCCTGTGGTTCCACTGATGTAATGCTGGTTCTACTGCGGTGAGGCTGGTTCTACTGATTTGTTTCTGGTTCTACTGTTGTGATGCTGGTTCTACTGATTTGTTTCTGATTCTCCTGTGGTTCTACTGTTGTGAGGCTGGTTCTGATGATTTTTTTCTGGTTCTCCTGTGGTTCTACTGATTTGTTTCTGGTTCTCCTGTGGTTCTACTGTTGTGAGGCTGGTTCTACTGATTTGTTTCTTGTTCTACTGTGGTTCTACTGTTGTGATGCTGGTTCTACTGATTTGTTTCTGATTCTCCTGTGGTTCTACTGTGGTGAGGCTGGTTCCACGGCTCAGTGCCAGGAGGCAGTGCTCAGGGAGGGACGACAGCAGCCTGTGTTGTCGTGTGAGCAGGGAACAGCTCCTGCCTCTATATTACTTCTTGTGTTTAACATGCTGGGCTGAGGCTCCATTTTGAGGATGTGTAATTCTATCTCTTTACACACAGTCTGCATCCATCTTGGGTCGGACCTCGTTCTGAAGCCGGGAAGTTTGGATGTTTCGGAGGCTTTGGACCTTACCACCATTCTTGTGTCTCCTGACTTTGAATTCAGCACACAGAAGGCGTTTTAAATGAATGATGTGTTGCAGATGTTCCGGGGTGTGTGTGTATCAGATCAATATGTGTATTTTATCATTCTTTACAACTGGACTCAGTGAGCCAGCGCTGGAATTGTTTTATTCTGTTTGCTGTGTGAACAAATTGAGGAAAGTTAAATAATAAAATGAGTTTGTTTGTGTCTAACCAACATACATCCATCCCTACAAATGATCTCATTGTGTTGCAACTATATACTGTATACACACACCTATAGGTATCCACCTCTCTCTGTCTGTCTGTCTATTTGTCTGTCTGTCTGTCTGTCTGTCTGTCTGTCTGTCTGTCTGTCTGTCTGTCTGTCTGTCTGTCTGTCTGTCTGTCTGTCTGTCTGTCTGTCTGTCTGTCTGTCTGTCTGTCTGTCTGTCGCTCTGACTGTCTCTCTGTCTATCTGTCGCTGGTAGCAAAATTGAACGTATAATAACATATTTATAGAATGTGTTGCATGTGACATTTGCTTTGTGTGTTTTTATATACATGTATGTATATGTATGTGTAGCCTATATACATTATGTTTACAAGCAGATGGAGAGCACCCTATTGAGGAGAGAACAAAGACTTTTTACCTTCTAATTATTATCATTATTCAGTTATTCACTTTAATTAATGAAGTTATTCGCTGGAACGGACAGGAAAGCAGCTTTGAAGATGAAAACATCACAATGGCCATGTTGTTAATGTATTTGTCAAACAGAAGGACCTAAAATCAGTTTACTCACACACACACACACACACACACACACACACAAACACACACACACACACACACACACACACACACACACACAGGCACATGCACACACACACACACACACACACACACACACACACACACACACACACACACACGCACACACACGCACACACACACAGACACACACATAAGCACAGGCATCTCCCCGCCATATACAAATACACAAACACACCCTAATGCACACACACACACACACACACACACACACACACACACACACACACACACACACACACACAAACACACACACACACACACACACACACACACACACACACACACACACACACACACACACACACACACACACACACACACACACACACACACCACACACACACACACACACACACACACACACACACACACACACACACACACACACACACACACACACACACACACCCTCAGACACACACGCCCTCACACACACCACTCATTCATCATGTGCAGTGGCGTGATATATAATATATATCTGGATTGTACGACGAGGGAAAGAGATAGAATGTTTTAATCAACGGAAGATTTTCCAGTTGAGCAGTCGATGCAGTAAATTGTGTTTTAATTATATATCTTCACAACACACCCCTTACGTAATGAGACAACTCTTATGTCTTAATCGCGGCTAAAACACATTTAATAACTCATTCACTATTCATAACGTCACACTCAACATCAACTTGACTATGTTAGCATACCGTATTTAAACCAGGGCCAATGCTTTATTATTTTCTTCTATTCATAAATTATCTTTATCTTTAGAGTTGTATAGTTTTATATATAATTTAAACCCCCATTATGTCTTAAAGATCTTTGTTTAATGACCATTCATAACTTGTATCCCTGATATATGGGGGTCATCCCTATATTCCCCAGGTCCTATGTTCCCCGGGTGCAAAGGGTTAGGGTCAGGTTTAGCGTTAGGGTGAGGGTTAACCCTAAACCTAACCCTAACCAATCGGAGGAGAGACATTCTAACCAACCACAGGCGAATCAGAGGCGAAAAAGGCGGTACTTGCCCCTACCATCCTATGTTCCCCGGTCACATACAAAGCGGGGAACATAGAACCTGGGGAACATAGATACGCTCCCGATATATTCTAGCTGTCTGTGCTAAGACGTGTGCTAGCTTGTTTACTAGCCTTGTTGTAGCCGTATGCTAGCTATGTGCTACCAGGGTGTGCTAGCTGTGTGGTAGCTCAAGCTGTGTTTGACGTGTGCTAGCCATTTGTGCTAGCTGTGTGCCAGCAGGGTCTGCTAGCTCTCTGTTAGCCATTATAGGAGAAATTGTGTTAGCTGTGTGTGCTGTTAGGTGTGTGCTAGCTGTTGTTCAGCAGGGTGTGCTGTTAGCATGTGCTAGCTGTGTGCTAGCTGAATGTGCTAGCTATGTCCTCGCTGGCTGTGCTAGCTGTTCTGAAGCTCCTGCAGTTTGCAGTTTTTGGACAGGTCAAAGTCAGGGACAAGAGAGAGAGGAAACATAAAACCTCCAGTACTCTGCACTATAACACATAGTACTTAACATCTCCTGTGCTCTGCTCTCTGTACTAGAAAGAATACATAGTTCTTGTAGATAATATCCTAGTTAAGTAAACAAAAACTAATACAATATATAGCATATTGTACACGACGGCCCAGAACATATCGTTCAGCATTACACCGTCTTCCAGGGCTGAATATATTCACTATATTCAAATCCCTAACACCTTAATTAAAGAGCTACACCCCATCATGTGGCTCATGTAGCTCTAAAAAGAGAATGAAGCGCTACAAATAGCATGTATGCAGCGCATGTATAGCATGTAGCACTGGGGGACCTACATGCTACATGCATGCAAATACTTTGTTATTTTTGCGTAACATAGTAGTTATTAGCAGTAATTATATATATATTATATATATGTACTATATTATATATATATATATATATTATATATATATATATATATAGTATATAGTATATATATATATATATATATATATATATATATATATACCATGGTCTGGGTGAATACTCGATTCTGATTGGCTGCTGGGTGTCCATTAAAAAGTGATAATGGACACCTATGAAGATGTTCCGGTCAAATTGCCTGATGGCAGTTCTAAATGACTGCGCTGGCTCAAACGCTTTGGTAACCGTGGCAACAGAGTCACAGAACATACGTTATTTCACAGTTTATTTATCACAACGGCAATACGCCGTTGCGCCGTTGCGATGTTCCGGCCAGGTTTCCATGGCAACGCCTGCGGACAGGAGATGTTAAATAGTCTGCTCAGCCGCTTCTTGTGAAAAACTTATGATTTTAACGGTTAAAACAACATTAAATCATGAGTGAATGATTTAATATGTATTTTTCTCGTAAGTGACCATGGTATAAGCGGGATAATGCCCTTCGAGGTGTCCGATTATCATAAATTAATGGAATTCGCGGAAGCAACCGTCCTCCACTTCGCGTCGGACGGTTCACGCCTCCGCGTCGTCCATTAATTTATGATAATGGACACCTCGTCGGGCATTATCCCTTACATATATATATATATATACCCTGGAGAAACAGAAAATAAATGGGTCAAGGTTTTAGATATACCTCTCCCAGCGCTACATGCTACTAGCATGTAGCTCTTCCAAGCGACACTTGTAAACATTCTCAATCCCACTATTGAGCACCGCTTCTTAGCCTAATTAGGACTCATGAAATATTCACCGTTGAGAGCAAGCGGCCCGCAGCCTAATTGCTGCAGTAGATTGATCCACTCTCCGCCAGAGTCCGTTTACTCTGCGCTTCCATCAACGCCTCCGCCTCATTACAGGCGGCCCCCCGTTACAGAGAGCCCCCCGTTACAGACAGCACCCCGTTACAGACAGCACCCCGTTACAGACGGACTCGGTGTGTCCGCCGTGTTCCCTTGGTGATGAAGACAGAGTTGTCCTGGTCAGGTGGTTAGGAGGAGCTGTCCTGGTCAGGTGGTGAGGAGGAGCTGTCCTGGTCAGGGGGTGAGGAGGAGCTGTCCTGGTCAGGGGGTGAGGAGGAGCTGTCCTGGTCAGGGGGTGAGGAGGAGCTGTCCTGGTCAGGGGGTGAGGAGGAGCTGTCCTGGTCAGGTGGTGAGGAGGAGCTGTCCTGGTCAGGGGGTGAGGAGGAGCTGTCCTGGTCAGGGGGTGAGGAGGAGCTGTCCCGGTCAGGTGGTGTCGCTCCATCCGTCTCCTGTTCGGCTCTAAGTGGCTCCTGGCAGTGTTCTAATTGTTCTGCTCCATCACTCACCTCTCGTTGTGTCTCCGCAAGACTGATGGGCACAACAGTCATAATAGCATTGTCATGACGAGCAGCTGGAGGAGGATGCCTTTCACCAGGACTTTGGACGAGGACTGTCACCGGGGCTCTTCTCTGAGCCAATCACACGACAGCTGGGAGAGAGAGGAGGGCGGACATGTGCAGGGTTCAGCTCAGAGCTCTTTTGGGTCTGGACGCTGTTGGACCCCCTGCTGGGGGTCGGTTGTACTGAGGTGTACCTCCACCTGGACAGGAACTCTCACTGACATGAGGCTGGAGATATGCACTCAGTAGAGCCTAGTAGGTCTGGACCTAGCTCTACTGAGCTCTACTCAGTAGAGCTAGGTCCAGTCCCACTTGACACTACTGAGCTCTATTCAGTAGAGTCTACCCTGTATTACATGTGTAGGACTGGACCGAGTTCTACTCTGAGCTCAGTGGAGTCTAATTGGACTGGACCTAGCTCTACTCTCTGTAGTTAGTTTGGTGTGACCCCAACCCTGGACCCGTGGACAGGAAGCACAGCGAGGCCTCTTTCTCATAGGTCAAGAGGTGGTTCTTTGCTTGGTTCTCATTGGTCAGAATGTTCTTCATGGTTTTTTTCCAATAATAATAAAACCTCTTTTTTTTGTAGCTTTTCCGTGATCCCAAAGCAACTCACAGTGACAGGAGAAATGACAAGCCTCTGATTGGTCATTCCCCAGGCGTCCCCCAGAGAGAGGGCGGGACCTCGGAGGGATGTGATGTGTACAGCCAATCAGAGGACATAACCAAGCGCCTCTCTGTCTCTGGTCGCTGTCGACGACTGCAGTCAGAAGTAAAACGTCAACACATTCCCATGTGAGGAAAGCCTTCTTTGCAGATTTCTTTAATCTTTGAATCATTCTTCAGTATTTGAGATTAAAGTCTTTCCTTTGTGTGTCGATGGCGTCTCTTTCCCCGGGCGCTGGCGTTCTTTTGTTAAACCAAAGACGGCTTGTTCGTCATGAACGGAAACTCCCTCCCACAAGTTCTGATTGGGCCTCTCATATATCCCACCAGCTCTGATTGGTCCTCTCGTATCTCCCACCAGCGCTGATTGGTCCTCTCATATCTCCCACCAACGTTGATTGGTCCTTGCAGTTTTACGCTTTTGGAAGAGGCCTTCAATGGGATCGAGGCCAGACTAACGCAAAGAGAACATGAAGTCAGGAGATGTGGGTGTGCGTGTCTCTGTGTGCGTGTGTTTGTGTGTGTGTGTGTGTTATGGACATATGCACGTGCATGAGTGCATACGTGTGTGCGTGCATGTGTCTACCAGAAGCCAGTATCATGCGTGTGATTCTAGCTCTACTGGTTTCCCAGTGGGTCTGGTGCTGGGGGGATTGACTAAATGAGGATGATGATGAAGATGAGGATGAGGATGATGATGCTCCAAGACGCTAACGGCTAATGGCTAACCGCAAGCTATCAAGCAGCCCACCAACATTCTGCTCCTCCATCTGATCACAGCTCCTCTCTATTCTGGGAGGAGGAGGATGAGGGGGAGAGGGGGAGAGGGGGAGGAGGAGCACGGGGGGGGGGGGGGGTGGGAGGAGGAGGAAGAGAAGGAGGAGGGGGAGGAGGAGCATTCCTTTCAATCTATTCAGCAACTTCCCTGTGTTATTCATTTCGTCCCTCTTTCACCGGCAGACACATCATTAGACCCCACAACCATCAGACCGTTATCACACAGACGCTGCTGTTCTGGGGTCTACTATCTCCCCCCGCTCCCCCCCCCTCTCTCTCCCTCCCTCCCTCCCTCTCTCCCTCCCTCCTCCCTCCTCTCTCTCTCTCTCTCTCTCTCTCTCTCTCTCTCTCTCTCTCTCTCTCTCTCTCTCTCTCTCTCTCTCTCTCTCTCTCTCTCCCTCTCTCCCTCTCTCCCACTCTTTATCTACCTCTCTCTACCTCACTACCTCTCTCAATACTTCCCTCTACCTCTTTTTCCATATCTTTCTACCTCTATCTCTATCTCTCTGTCTGTCAGTATCTCTCTCTCCCTCCCACTCTCTGTCTCTGTCTCTGTCTCTCTCTCTCTCTCTCTCTCTCTCTCTCTCTCCCCTCCCGCTCTCTCTCTCAATCTCTCTGCCCCTCTGTCTGTGTCTCTCTGTCTCTGTCTGTCTCTGTTTCTCTCTCCTCCCCCCTCTCTCTCGCTCTCTCTCTCTCTCTCTCTCTCTCGCTCTCTGGCCATCTGGTTGGGTCTGACTCTATCAGAGGACAGCTATATATAGCCGTAGCTAAATGGTCTTCGATCTAAACTATGAAATATACTTCTAGCATGTTATACGACGCCACATCACGGTCCAACATGCCCGTGCCCGTGTCCGTGGGCGCGTGTTAGAATCCCCTTGCTGGAGGGCTTGTCGTGGTCGTGACTCCATGCGTGTGTAGTGATGTGTGTTTGTTTAGAGCAGAGTAAACACTACTCACGGGCTAACATTTTAGCCTGATTTATGCTCCCGCCGCGGGCGTCATCTGCAGCCTGACTCCTTCACCACCTCCTACAGCCGTCCGTCCTCCTCACAGACATGTCAACATCCCCCCATAGTGTGTCCACCCCCCCCCCCCCATAGTGTGACCTCGTCCTCCATCCCTCTCCCCCTCCTATGTCTCCTTCTCCCTCCCTCTACCTCTCCCCCTCCTCCCTCCCTCTTACCTCCTCCTCCTCTTCTCCTCTCCTCCTCCTCCCTCCATCTCCCTCTCCCGCTCCCTCTGCCCTCCTCCCCTCCTCCTCCCTCCCTCTCCCCCCTCCTTCTCCTCCCCACCTCCCCTCTCCTTCTCCCTCTCCTTCTCCCCCCTCTCCCCTCTCCCCTCCCCTTGGTGCCTGTGTGTTGCTACCACCATGAGGAGGCCCCCTCTCAGCATCATGTTCCTCATGCTCTCATGGAAGATGCTCGGTGATCTACTGCTTCTGTCTTCTCATCATGAGGCTCGTGATCTACTGCTTCTGTCTTCCCATCATGAGGCTCAGTGATCTACTGCTTCTGTCCTCCAATGATAGAAGTATCTTTAAATTCGAACATGTTGCGGTCGAGAAGCGGCCCAATGAAATGGATCCTCACAAACCCAACGGAGATCCAGCGAAACCATAACGTTTAATTATGTTGTCTCAAAGGTCTCTCACACACACATTCACGCATGCACGTACACACACATACACACACACATTCACCCACACCAGATCAAGACACATACTAAGCGGGGGCGTGTGTGTGTGTGTGTGTGTGTGTGTGTGTGTGTGTGTGTGTGTGTGTGTGTGTGTGTGTGTGTGTGTGTGTGTGTGTGTGTGTGTGTGTGTGTGTGTGTGTGTGTGTAGGGCCGTGTGTTGTGGTACATTAGCTGCAGAAGCAGTCAACAAGGTAATGGTATTAATATACTTGACTGAACTTCAGACAATTATCATGTAAATACCCCCACATGCCCCAGGCGGAACGAGACCTATACATTCATACGCCAGGGTGTGTGTAAGCATGTGTGTGTGTGTGTGGTGTGTGTGTGTGTTGTTGCGGCTGATTTTGTGTTTGTGTGTTCATGTGTGGGTAGGTGTTTCTATGTGTGTGTCATGTTTGAAGAGAGTTTGATCTGTTAACTGTTGACAGAGAGTAAGAGATGGAAAGGGAGGGAGGGGGAGAGACAGAGCGGGAGAGGGGGGAGGGAGATGGGGAGAGAGAGGGGAGGGAGAGGGGGGTGAGCGAGAGAGAGGGGGAGAGAGGGGTGATGGAACAGAGAAGTGTTTTGTGCTGCAGCAACCGTCTCCTCTGGTGTATAGAACGCCACAGAGAAGGACCCGCTCAGTGATAGCATGAAGAGCTGGAAGATGGCATGGCCTAACCCTCTAACACTAACCATCCAACCCTCACCCTCACCCTCTAACCCTAACCCTCCAATCCTGAGCCTGTAATCCCTTACCCTCACCTTCTAACAACAACCCAGACTCTCTAACTCTAAGCCTCTAACCCAAGTGTCTAACCCTGACTCTCTAACCCAGACCCTCTAACCCAGACCCTCTACCTCTCTCATCCTAACCCTCTCACCCGCACTCTCTAACCCTCTGACCCTAACCCTCTCACCCTCACCCTCTAACCCTACCTCTCTAACCCTGACTCTCTAACCCAGACTCTCTGCCCCTACCCCGCTCAGCAGTGCCCCCCCCCCCCCCCCCCCCCATCTGTCCCCTCTGCTCAGCCTCTCTCTGTAAATATGGAGGAGCTGTTGTCATTCCTAACATGTTGTATGTTTCCATCTGTTGTGCTTTGGAGTGGATTCAGAAAGTTAATGAAGCCGTCCAGAGAATTAAGTACATGTCTGAGACCATTAGAGACGAGCCTTATGAAAACCCAGCAGCACAGTGACTCACAAAAACACACACACACGATCACTCTCTCACTTTCTCTCTCTCTCACTTTCTCTCTCTCTCTTTCTCTCTCTCTCTGTTTCTGTCTCTCCCTCTCGTGTCTCTCTCTCTCTCTCTCTCTCTCTCTCTCTCTCTCTCTCTCTCTCTCTCTCTCTCTCTCTCTCTCTCTCTCTCTCTCTCTCTCTCTCTCTCTCTCTCTCTCTCTCTCTCTCTCTCTCTCTGTTTCTTTTTCTGTCTCTCTCTCTCTCTGTCTGTCTCTCTCTTTCTCTCTCTCGCTCTCAAACACACAATATCACACAAACGCACACACGACAATACAAAAACACCATGACACACTAACACACACGTTATGACAGACAGGCCAAATGTCTACAGATGGCGTCTTCTCGTATTAGATATTCTGCTTTATTTCATTATATCATGGCCACATCTCTCCTGCTTTTGTTCTCTGAGTGCACTGTGGTAATGAGAGTGTGTTGGCGTGCACCTCACTGTGTGGTAATGAGTGTGTGTTGGTGTGCGTGGTAATGAGTGTGTGGTAATGAGTGTCTGTTGGCGTGTGCCACAGTGTGGTAATGTGTGTGTTGCTGTGCGTGCTTGTGTACTCACCATCATATCGCACCATAAAGTTCCAGCAGATAAAACATCATACCTGTTGGCATTATCCATCATCCATCAATCGCTCTGTCCTCTCTCTCTATGAATACATGATGACTACACATTGTACGGGATGAATACATGATGAACACAGGATGAATACATGATGAATGCACATTGTCCCTTATGAATACATGATGAATACACATTGTCCGTTATGAATACATGTTTTCATGCTGATGGCAGAGTGCCTCTGTACCTCTCATGATGAGAGGGTGAATCTGTAGTAATGGTCAAATTAATGTATAGGGATGTTAGGATGAATCTATGATGACATTAAAATGAATCTGTAGTGATGTTAGAATCAATCCAGTGTGAGAGGATGAATCTGTAGTGACGTTAGAGTGAATCCATAGTGTGAGAGGATTAATGTATAGTGATGTTAGAATGAATCCATAGTGTGAGAGGATGAATCTGTAATGATGTTAGAATGAATCCGTAGTGTGAGAGGATGAATCTGTAGTGATGTTAGAGTGAATCCATAGTGTGAGAGGATTCATTTATAGTGATGTTAGAATGAATCCATAGTGTGAGAGGATGAATCTGTAGTGATGTTAGAATGAATCCAGAGTGTGAGAGGATGAATCTGTAGTGATGTTAGAATGAATCCATAGTGTGAGAGGATATATTTGTAGTGATGTTAGAATGAATCCATAGTGTCAGAGGATGAATCTATGTTGAAGTACTAATGAATGTGTTGTTGTGAAAGGATTAAGAGTGAGTGGATTACAGTAATGAGAGGATGAATCTGTGGTGATGGTTAAGTTTAACCATTTGTATAGCCCTTAATCACCATTACAGTCTCAAAGGGCTTAACAGGCCAAATATTTATGACCCCCCCCCCCTTTACCCAAGCCCCCACAAGGGCAAGAAAAAACTCCCTTGAAATTAGCAAGGAAGAAATCTTGAGAAGAAACGCATAGTAGGGGATCCCTTCTTCCAGGGATGGTCAGGAGTGCAATGGGTGCCATAATTGGCATACAGGTGAATACATGCACATCATATTAAAATGGTGATGGGGTTCTGGCCGGTTAACTATGAGGAGAGTCCAGGCATCCAGTCAAGTCACCGCAACACGCTAGAACAAAAAAAAAAAAAGAATAGTGAATTAGAACGGAAAAGTACATAGTGGGAATGTATACTGTATTAACAAAAGCCCAAGCAAACAGAGTGGTCTTCACTTCGCATCTGTCATTTTCACACTCCTATGTTCCAAATGCAAGATTGTAGAGGTGCGTTTTGAGCATTCCTTTGAATCGCTCCACAGTCAGCTTCCCTGATCACTGGTGGCAGCCTATTCCATAGGAAGGGGGCTCAATAGGCAAACGCTCTCTGTCTAGCCGATTTCTTTTTAACCTTTGGCAGTGAAAAAAAAGAAAAGATTGACTTTGTGCATTTGGGCTGGCAAGGGTGTGTGTGTGTGTGTGTGTGTGTGTGTGTGTGTGTGTGTGTGTGTGTGTGTGTGTGTGTGTGTGTGTGTGTGTGTGTGTGTGTGTGTGTGTGTGTGTGTGTGTGTCTGTGTCTGTGTCTGTGTCTGTGTCTGTGTGTGTGTATGTGTTGTCGTGTGGGTGAGAGCCCAGGTAAGGCTGTGTTTCATTGTGACCATCTGTCTGATCTTTGATCTCGGTTGCCGTGGAGACAGGGACCTTTAGGAGGGGCTGACCTTTCAGATGTCCGTCGCAAATACATGAATAAATAAATGCATTATAGATAAATGACATGCTATAATGATATCATTCATATTTTCTGCATTTATAGTAAAACAATTATAACATTAGTCATAGTAGTATCGTTCAACTACTTCTACTACTACTACTACTACTATTGCTACTACCTCTACTACTTCTACTACTACTACTACTACTACTACTACTACTACTACTACTACTACTACTACTACTACTACATAGTACTTACCCTAATACCCTGATCTAATATCATACCTGTATATCAGAACCGAAATGAAACATGATTATTATTATCTTCACATTTACAAATGTCAGCCAGCTGTTTGTGAATTCATAAGACCTTAGTTACATTTTAGACTTTTGGAATTGAAAGAAAGAAAAGCCTTTCTTCTTTCAGATGAATACACAACAAAGCCAACATGTATACATAATTAAGATGTTGGGAAAATATTCCGTGCCTTGCACTAAATAGAGCCAGTCACACAAAATATGTGACAAAACAAAACCACTGAATTATGAACGAGTTTCCATGAAACGTGCTGAGTGACTCTCCGCTCTGATTCCTGGCCAGCGAGCATCAGGCAGAGGCTAAGAGCTTCTCAGAGCGGCCCAGCGCTAAGTACCGCCTGAAACCAGAACCCTCTCTCAAGGCTGTAGCATGGGGCTAATTTATTGTACTGTCCATAGCTAATATACAGCTGTGCCATGTAGCATGGGGCTAATATATCACACTAATAATGTACAGCTGTAGCATGTAGCTAATGTATTGTACTGTCCATGGCTAAGATACAGCTGTGCCATGTAGCATGGGGCTAATATATCACTCTTATAATGCACAGCTGTAGCATGTAGCTAATTTATTGTTCTGTCCATAGCTAATTTACAGCTTTGAAATGTAGCATTGGGCTAATATATCACGCTGATAATGGACAGCTGTAGCATGAAACATGTAGCTTGTAATGCATCATTCGGACATACGGTACAATATACGGATGTACCATGTGGCTAACGTTTCCACTGATGTGCTGTGTCTACGCTGTTAGCTTCTTAAAGCATGCTAGCAGCTGATTGACCGGTAGCTTCTGGTTTGCCCTTTGAGTCATGTGTATGCAGGCCCCAGCTGTGTGCTACACTAGGAGTAGCTATAATGACCCCCTACCCTGCATGTTGGACACTAAAACAATCATATCACAACAGCTATATTGTACATGTGTACTTGTCTAGAATACCGGCTACATCTGTCGGAAGGAGGGTGACTGTCTGGAGGACAGGAAGGTAACGCAATGGAGTCGAGGTTTAACTGAAGGTCACCGAACCAGCCTGCAGGGGCTAGGGAGGGACCTCACGGAGGACAGGCTAACGAGACTCGTTGCACTTTGTGATGTAACACCTTTCACCGGGTGTCTATTGAGCACTGTAGGAGTGAGACGTATCTGATGGAGTGACACATGTTCTATTATTACAGGGTCAGACATATTATATTATTACAGAGTGAGATGTGCTCAATTATTAGAGTGAGATTACTCAATTATTACAGAGTGAGATTACTCAATTATTACAGAGGGAGAGTACTCAATTATTAAAGAGTGAGATGTACTCTATTTTTATAGAGTGAGAGGTCAGTTATTATAAAAGTGATATGAAGGCCTATTATATTATTAGTGATACGTTTGTTATTACATAGTAATGCATATTATATTGCTACAGAGTGATACGTATGTTATTATAGAGGGATACGTATTCTATTATCACGGAGTAAGACGTACTACTACACTTGGTAATAGGCTTAATAAAACAACACAACATGCCAGCAGTAATCCCATCAGTTACTGTGGTGATGTACGGACGGCCCAACAGCAGATCTCCCCGTTTCACTCCATCGGTTGTGCATTGAGGAGTGATTCAGTATGGGGTTTAACGTGAGCATGTTGTTTACTGGCGCTCTAACGTGTGACTAAGAGGCTCGGCCTTTGGTCCGGGCGCCGACTGCTTAAGTCACGTGACGCTTTCACGGCGTTATTGTTGAGAGCGGAGAAAGAGTGCAGGGAGACAGTGCTTACCTCCACCGCAGAGCGACGTTGATCACAGCCGAACACAAATGATCCAACCGGTAATGGCTCTGTGATGACTGTACCCAGGACAGACTGTTTCTCAGAAGCTTTCCTATTGGCTGATACTCTCTCCAGCTCTGTGTTAGCCAATGAGAAACAGTTTGTGTCGTGTTTTGTTTTGCAGGTCGTAAACAGAGGTGGGTTCCGGTGTATCCTTTCTTAATGTACTGAGTAATGAAGGTGAGGTTAGCAGAGCGGTGGCTAACAGGGGGCCAAGGTGTCTAGCCACCTGAGTAAGGGGTGGGGGGCGATGCCTTACATGAAGGCATGGCCGTAGCGACTGTGTGCACTTAATCATAAAAACAAGCAGGGACACGCCGGCCGTACAGAAACAATGGAGCCTATCCAATTAGCTCAGCCGCGGCGCGGCGGCAGCTCAATAAACGCCTTCTGTTGGCTGGGACAGCAGCTACAGCGCTAAGCTAATGGCTCATTGAGGATGAATGATTACATGCAGAGCCCAGTACACCCTGGGTAACGCTGGCGGCCATGTAGGCGGAACGAGATCTACGACGCGGTGGCCGTGTCGTCAGAGCAGCGGGCGGCGCAAGAAGTGGGACACATACGACCTGGACATTGAATCAGGGCCAGGGAATGATTTGCGCGCGTGTGAACCCAGCAAGCACACACACGGTGAGGTGTAGTGGGGTCATGTGACCCTCGGAGGGAGAGGTCCGGGCCGATCCCGCCGTGCCGCGCCCGCCTGACTTAGGACTCAGGGGGGCAATAAAGACAGGGTTTACTCTTTATCTCTCGTGTCAGACCTTTAGAGGGGTTCTCTGGCTTATATAGTGTATGTCGTACGTCCTGGCACTCTGAAATAGTACTTAGCCTCGTGTAGCATCTCACCGTAGCTGTCTCTGTTGTATACAGGGAACGGGATAACCTAGCGCTTGTTAGTGCTTGGCACTTGGTTCTTTGAACATCCTTACTGCACCGACAGAGATATATTGTTGTTTATCTTTCTTCTGACAAATGTACTTATTGTGGTGCATTGGATAAAAGCATCTGCTGAATGCCCTAAATATGTATATGTAAGGTAAATGCTCTCCTCCATCACCCCCCTTGGCCTGGACCAAAAGAACCAGTAGACACCGGCTGCTATCATCCAAGCCCAACTAGATCAGCAGTTGGGTTTTTTTTAGAGGTTAGTTCTACAGTAGATGGTAGAGGTGGTTCTACAGTAGATAGAGGTGGTTCAACAGTAGATAGAGGTGGTTCTACAGTAGATGGTAGAGGTGGTTCTACAGTAGATAGAGGTGGTTTTACAGTATATTGTAGAGGTGGTTCTACAGTAGATAGAGGTGGTTATACAGTAGATGGTAGAGGTGGTTCTACAGTAGATGGTAGAGGTGGTTCTACAGTAGATAGAAGTGGTTCTACAGTAGATGGTAGAGGTGGTTCTACAGTAGATAGAGGTGGTTCTACAGTAGATGGTAGAGGTGGTTCTACAGTAGATGGTAGAGGTGGTTCTACAGTAGATAGAGGTGGTTCTACAGTAGATGGTAGAGGTGGTTCTACAGTAGATGTAGAGGTGGTTCTGCAGTAGAAGGCTGTAGTGGTTCTATCAGAGATAGTATCACTGGTTCTCTGACTGCAGGCCTTATGGTCGGTCGTGTGTAGCATTGGTTCCTTGTGTGGGGAACCAGACAACCAGGTGAGACGTGTTGGGGATCCAGGCTGAAGCGCTCCTCTAAGCCCTGGCAGGAGGCTGCTAGAGGCCGGCTCCGCCCCCAGGTTTAGGAGGCCGGCTCCGCCCCCAGGTTTAGGGTTCCATAAATAACGAGGCGTTGGAGACAATGAGGGCCGCGGCGGCCAGGAGGAGGAGACAGGAGGAGCCGTCCTGAGACACAAAGAGCAGCCTGATTTGTTGTTGCGGGCTGAATGCTAGCGTGACATTGAGAGAACAAAAACAGCAAACACTGCAGAACCCAGATAACAGCCGGGCGGCCAAGTCACGCAGAAATGTTCCTCACTAAAAGGATGGAAGCAAATTGTCTCGCATTGTCTCTTTCTACGAGGAACAACGGCGCTAAGTTCAGAGCGTTGTTGAACAGGAATATCTACGATGTCTGCTGCATGCGCCACAGACCTGCTACACTGCACAATAAGACTACAAGAAAGTGGATATATATGGTCCAATATATATTTATCTACTAGTAGAGAGTAGTGTATATATATATATATATGCATGTATATACATGCATATGAATCTACTGTGTATCTGCATATACATACTATTCATGTATATGTGTATATATGTACACATATACAGTATCTGACTGTATATATATATAATGTGTTGTTAGTCTGCCGAACACTAACAATTCTAACACTACATAACAATCAGACGTCTGTCTTAAGAGGATCTATTTGTGAGCTGGTGGGGTGTGATATTCCTCACATGTCCTCCGGTTGAGAGATAGGGCGGGTGCTAAGGTTGGTATTGAAGACGCAGAATGTTAAATGAACAGCGGAGATAAAGTATAAAGTACAGCAGGCCAACAGCGGCAGCAGTATTACAGCACGCCATGCGACGCAGTGACATTTACAAAGTCTCTCTCAGACAGCAAGTGTCAGCGGGCCAAACGGAACGACTCTAAACGGTTACAAGAATATCTTTATGTCATCTTTACACTCCCTTTATATCACCTTTATATCATCTCTATATCATCTCTATAGCGCGTTTGTGCCTGTGTGCGTGAGTGTGTGTGTGTGTGTGTGTGTGTGTGTGTGTGTGTGTGTGTGTGTGTGTGTGTGTGTGTGTGTGTGTGTGTGTGTGTGTGTGTGTGTGTGTGTGTGTGTGCGTGCACGCGTGCGCGTGCGTGCGTATGTGTGCGTGCGTGTGTGTGTGTGTGTGTGTGTGTGTGTGTGTGTGTGTGTGTGTGTGTGTGTGTGCGTGATAATATATCTGGTAGTTTCTTTCATTAACCCTCATGTTGTCTCACACCACGGAACAGATCAATATGTTTTATCACAAACTAACATCTTTCAAACTATTGATCTGCAATAATCCGGACCATTTCCTCCTCATAAGAAAATAATTCTGATAAGATTCAATTTACAGAGTAGCTGAACTGATATGAATGATTAAGTAGATGTTTTCTTATTTAATTCATTTCATGGTTTGCATTAAATAATAATAATGATATCAAATTATTTCTGGAGAGATGATGAGTTGAAATATCCCTTTATTTACCTAAAAAGTAACACTTTTATTGTATAATATATACTACAAACAATGTATAATTGATGGTATATATACCATATGCAATACATGGTACATTTATGGTACATACATTATCGTAAATAATTGTGTATGGTAATTACAATTTGTAAGTATATATTATATGTATTATGAATGTTTTATAAATGTCATATATTAATGTCAAATTCTTAATTGCCTAAATTCTGGTAATTTCTATGCAGGAATTTGTGTCTTTTATGTATGGATTAAGGGAGGAAATGCATTTATTTTTGTAAAGGGAATTTTTTTTTACCAGGCAACCTTACATCGGCTTTTCAAAGTAAAAGCCCTCTGCTTCTTCCATGTTGTTATCGGTGATAACAACATGGAATCCCCTGCAGCCCGCCGCATATGTCCAAATGTCCGCCCCTGTGATACTGATGGGAGAGGATATCTGGATTCATAATTCATCATCTAGGATACGGCGAGTGTCTAGAGTCTAACTAAACCCTCTCTAACTAAACCCTCCCTATCCAGGATACAGCGAGTCTCTAGAGTCTAACTATACCCTCTACACTACAGCAAGTGTCTAACTAAACCCTCTATTACTAAACCCTTTCCCATCGGGATACAGGCAGTGTCTATCATCTAGCTAAACCCTCTCTAACTAAACCCTCGCCATCAGCATACATGCAGTGTCTGGCGTCTAGCTAAACCCTCTCTAACCAAACCCTCTCTATCTCCACCCTCTCCATCCAGGATAGATCTACTAGCTTAACCTTCTCCATCAGTATTCAGCTAGTGTCTAGCGTCTAGCTAAACCCACTCTAACTAAAACCTCTGCTATCAGGATACAGCCAGCGTCTAGCGTCTAAACCCTCTCTATCAGTATACAGCTAGTGTCTAGCATCTAGCTAAGCCAGCACGGCTCCTCTTCAGAGAGGCAGAACCCAGCCTGCTGCAGCGTTGGTTGTACTCAGCTGCCACCTTGTTGGTGATAAACATGCCCAGACGTTTCAAAAAAGGCCCTCTACCTTCTGGTGACAGCTCGGGAAATGTATTCACTTCTTAAAGATCTGTCCCACTTCCTATTCCTGCCTCCCACTCGCTCACTCTCTCTCTCCCACCCTCTCTCCCCTCGCAGTCACACTCATCCCTTTATTCATCTGGCAAATATCTTCAGAAGGAATCATGCAAACTTTGTATTTCTTTGAACGCAGCGGGGGTGAGCTGTGTTGGTGAAAGGGTGAGGTCTCTCAATGAAGTAGTGAGGTTTATTTATAAAGGAGTGAGGTGTCATAAAGAAGGATTGAGTTATGTTAATGATGCTTTCCACCTCCGACTGTTGATTTTCTCTGCCTGATAGTAAATAAGCTAGTGTCGTGATGGTATCGGATCAGCACAGAGACTTGCACACTGGGTGGGAGGGGGTGTTGATGAAGAGTGGCAGTCACATGTCACAGGTCTTTGTGTTTTCTTTGAACACCTATGGAAACCTGTGGTTCTTATGGAATTAGGCATGCATAGGCTTTTCTTTGAACATTTCTGCATTGGAACGGAGGATTAGTATTTGTTTGGGTGATCATCATTGATTATGGATTATGGATAACATGACTGACTTCAAGGACATTTCTAAGAAAATAGAACAATGTTTCTCCAGTCTTGTTTACATATGAGCTCTAGGTTGAATCCAATGGCTTCCTGTCTGCAACACAGCCGTCCGTTTGATGTTGATGGGTCTGATCGATGTGACGCTGTGGTCTTCAGGGTCTCAGACTCATAAGAGCCAGGCGGGGAGATCGGGGATCGTTAGAACGCCTGGGCTGAAACACAATGAGGAGGCGGTCCAGAATTCCCAGAAAATATGCTGAGCCGGACATTGAGGTGAATATTGAGTCCTGGAACAGGATGAGAGGCCTTCTCCTTCTGGAATCGTCAGATTCCCCGAGTCCTGAGTCTCCTAGTATTCTGATGGACACTGAGAGGCTGTTTAAAGCCAGACAACAGTGATATGATGTTGGGAATCTTCCAGGTTTTAACATTGATTTCAGTAAGTTTTACAGATTACATTTGAGTTCTGTTGACTTATCTCTCTCTAAGCGTTTCACAAGCTAAAGTACACTAGCTTTTTACAAGCTAAAATACACTAGCAGTTCACAAGCTACAGTAAACTAGAATTTCACAAGCTAAAGTACACTAGCTTTTCACAAGCTAAAGTATACTAGCGGTTCACAAGCTAAAGTAAACTAGCATTTCACAAGCTGAAATTTGTCAAATCTGCCCCAGATATCTGCAAACTGAAGTTTCAATTAAGGCTGACTCGCTTCTCAAACTTATTGAGGACAATGCTTGGCTTGATGGAAGGAAATGAAATCCTCAGCAGAGCAAGTTGTGTTCCTATATTGTGTGAATCAAAGACAAACCGGAGTAAACCCAGACCAGAGACTCGAGACGATGACTGCTGTGAGGTACTGACCCTCCCAGTTCCTCAGGCCGGTTGGGGACAGGAAACTTCCTGATCTCCATTATTCATACAGCGACGTGTTGAAGGTTTGTTTACTTATCTCTCTCTAAGCGTTTCACAAGCTAAAGTACACTAGCTTTTTACAAGCTAAAATACACTAGCAGTTCACAAGCTAAAGTAAACTAGAATTTCACAAGCTAAAGTACACTAGCTTTTCACAAGCTAAAGTATACTAGCGGTTCACAAGCTAAAGTAAACTAGCATTTCACAAGCTAAAGTACACTAGTGTTTCACAAGCTGAAATTTGTCAAATCTGCCCCAGATATCTGCAAACTGAAGTTTCAATTAAGGCTGACTCGCTTCTCAAACTTATTGAGGACAACGCTTGGCTTGATGGAAGGAAATGAAATCCTCAGCAGAGCAAGTTGTGTTCCTATATTGTGTGAATCAAAGACAAACCGGAGTAAACCCAGACCAAAGACTCGAGACGATGACTGCTGTGAGGTACTGACCCTCCCAGTTCCTCAGGCCGGTTGGGGACAGGAAACTTCCTGATCTCCATTATTCATACAGCGACGTGTTGAAGGTTTGTTTACCGCGCTGTCTATGTTCAGACCTCCTGGAGGATAGTTTCACCCTACTGATGATTTGCTGTTGCAGAAGTAATCCTGACTCAGTGTTTTCAGTTTTTAGTTTTGGAAATTTCCTGATGACTCAAATTAATAACTACCTAAACCGTGCCACAATGACCAAACAAACTAACTAAATCAACCATTGACTAAACTAGGTATTTTTATTTTCCATTGAGTGGGGCGGCAAATGGCGGCTTCCTTCTGTTGCGTGGCTCCCTTCTGTTTCTATTCATGATGAAGTGGCAAGTCCTCGGGACAGAATGGTGAATCTTCCTCATGGAGACATACGGAGCGTCCGGCCTTCTGTTGTCTCCCAGCCTCCCGGCAGAGGGGCTGTCGTTGCCCGCGAAGCGTCTGCATTATGAGGATACTGTTGGCTGTTCTTCCCCCACACACTTACAACAGAGAGCCACAATGCTAACGCTAGCACTTAGCACAGCATGCTAACTGCTCAAGGCGAGCTCAGTCTGAACCAAGGACTGAACTCTGTTGAACCTTCACCGGAAGACCCTCCAGCAGTTAGCCAAGGCTCTGGGACCCACAGCCCTCTGTTCTTGGGCTGAAGACTGTTATGCTAATATGCTTTAGCCTGGGCCGACGTAATAATCGGCATGAATGTTTAGGCGAGAACTAGCCTAACAAGCAGCCTAACAGGAATACTGCTTTTGCCTTTTACTTTAATGTGACAAGGAAACCAGAAGTGGCATCTATGTATTATATTTAAATAAACCAGCTAGCGTTCCAGCGAGCTGGGCTCTGTTGTACAATCTCACTTACAGGCCGATCTTGAGGAGCTCCTCCTGTTAGGGCTGTGCGGCTGCACTTTCACTCAGCGCAAATCTTCCACCGGGCTCCCTCTGGTCCACGCGTCGACCAAGGGACACACGTGTCCTCCACACAGAACCCATGAATCGAGTGTTTTGATGTTGAAAGTAAGAGCTGAAACTGAGGAGCAGGAGGACTCTAGCATGACCCCAGCTGGAAGAGAGGGTCGACTCTTTCTGCTGCCCGCAGGCAGAGTGAAGATGTTTCAACTCGCAACCACAACGTTTTACTGACCTCAGCTGTTCCTCGCCTCCCTCCATTCCTCTTCCCAGCTCCCCGTCCTCTCTCATCCCTGCATCCCCACTCTCTCGTTGGGAAGTAGGTCTAACATGTGCAGTAGGTCTGTCTGACATGTGCAGTATTCTGTCTGACATGTGCAGTAGGTCTGTCTGACATGTGCAGTAGGCCTGTCTGACGTGTGCAGTAGGTCTGTCTGACAGCATTAGGTGGTGTTTGACAGCTCTACGTGGTGTTTGACAGCCGTAGGTGGTGTTTGACGGTTGTAGGTGGTGTTTGACAGCTCTAGGTGATGTTTCACATGTAATTAAGAGTCATAGTAATGCATGCTGGGCGGTATGTGGAGCGTGTTGTTCTAATAATTCATATCTCTTGTTGACGGCCTGCGCTCCATGCAGCCTCAGATTTACATAATAAAGCGTTGCTGTTCTTGTTACTCAAGCTGTTGCAATGCAACGACCTGCATAAGAAAGCTTGTTTTTTAATTCACCCTTTGCATAATCATCTGCTATTTAATATATTTACATATTGTAATCAGTGTTATGAGTCTGAAGTCATTGTGTTGAATATCAGGTTTACACGCCAATGCCTGTTGTATACTAGTAGGCCTACACAATACACGCTAGGCTAGGCTATAGAGTATCGTAGAACAAAATACATAGTAGGCTAGTCTATAGAGTACACGCTAGGCTTCTCTATAGAGTACATGCTAGGCTAGGCTAGAGTATAGTAGAAAACAAGACATGCTAGGCTATAGAGTGCATGCTAGGCTAGGCTATAGAGTACACGCTAGGCTAGTCTATACTAGAGTACATGCTAGGCTAGGCTATAGAGTATAGTACTACACAAGACAAGCGGGGGAAGTATAAAGCTATGGACAGGATTTCCAGAGTAATGTCCACATTAGCAGAAGGACGTCCTCTGGTTGTGTTTCCTGTGTGGAGGAGAGAGCAGAGTATTGACCCGAGCATCGATCGGTGCAGAACGTAGCGCTCCGCTCACAGGCTGCTGACGCTCCGCCACGCCCGGCGGATTAGCACTTCCTGCTGGGTCACGTGTCAGAGGGTGGTGTCACGATAGTGGTGTCGTCCATCCATCCCAGATCTAATGAAGACAGAGTAGTCAGCCTCACAACATCAATCCCCAAACACCTACTGTACCGTGACAACATCAATCAATTACACACCTACTGTACTGTTAGCTAGCATATAGAGAGCTATGTGGGGAGCCATTTGGGGTTAGGTAGTGGATAGAGAGCTCTGTTGGGGTTAGCTAGTAGATAGGGAGCCATTTGGAGTTAGGTAGTGGATAGAGAGCTCTGTTGGGCTTAGCTAGTAGATAACACTGCACCATGGTGGGTCAGCATTGTGGTGAGCGGAGCGCAGATCACTTTGTGTTTGCCTCGAGGAATCTTCTTGTCTTCACCACGGACCCCCCACCCCCCCCCCCCCCCCCCTCCACTCCCCCGCACCCGGGTCGCTCGGTTGCCATGGCGATGCAGAAGCTGTCGCTCTGTTGCCAGGGCAATATGGAATGTGACAACAGACACTGTACACAGTGAAATTTGATTGATAGTTCAATGTTCCAGCGGCTGGGAATGATATGAATGTTGAACGCAACAAGGGTATGGAAGCACTTGTGTGTATTCTTGTAGATGTTTGTATGTGAGAGATAATGTGTGGCGAGTCACTTTGTGCTGCAGCCAAAGAAACAATCAGTTCTACGTGGGAATAGCGTTGTTCTGTTACTCAAAACAGCAATTCTGGTTTATCAGACCGCAGGGCGCAGTAATTGACCAATCAGACTAAATTATTCAACAAAGCTGTGTAGTATGTATAGATGTATCTGTCTTTCTACTAGAGTCCTGATCTTGAACTCTCTAAGAGCTGTTCACTATCTGGACCAGAAGGAAAAGAGAATAGAGTCAGGGCAGAACAGAGTCAGGATAGAGTCAGGAATGAATAGAGTCGGGGTAGGATAGAGTCAGGGTACAGTCAGGACAGAATAGAGTCGGGGTAGGATAGAGTTAGGATTGGATATGATCAGGACAGGATAGAGTGTGAAGGGGGAGCAGGAGCTATGTTTCTCACCGGAGGTAAAGAAGTGGTCGTCTTCCCTGACGAGAGACGAGGTCGGTTTAAATGAGGAGAAAACAGAACCGCCGCCAGAGACCAACCGAGAGATTTGTCACTAGAAAGAAAACTTGGAGGAAGAAAGGGGAGACGGATCAATACAGTTACCGGGCAGCGGGCTGCCGACCGGAGAGACGACAATGAGGAGAAGATGAGAGGAGAAAACATAGGAGACACGGCAGCTTTGGTCTCCATCGCTCCGGCTCCATGCAGCCTCCTCCACCCCCTAGCTACCTTAGAACAGCAAGTTTCAACCACCGTTAAAAAGCAGATCATACTTCTGCTCTTAGGGCGGTGCTGGTACGTCTCTGTTGAATGTAAATGATTAAAACCATAATTAATGCACATCATTAATTCATACATCGGTTATTCTCACACATTAATACTTTAGCTTCTTCTGACCTTGGCCTAGAATGTTCTGTGATGTTCCCTTCAGTGTGAGACTGAGCTGCAGGTTCTACCCAGCAACAAGCATCACAAGTACAATCCATACTAACAAGTTATCAACATGATATCAACATGTCAACATGTTAAGATGGTGATGTCCCCGAAACAGACGGGAGCACATTAAGAAGGAGAGGATGTGACAATGTAGGATAAAATGAGGAGTTGGGGGTGCGGAGGGTGGAGGGAGGAGATGGGGATGACGGAGGAGGGAGAAGGGACGGGATGGATGTGAGGGAGGAGGGAGGAGAGGACGTGAGTAGGAGGGAGGAGAGGAGGTGAGGGAGGGGAAGGAGAGGAGGTGGAGGAGGGTGGGCGGAGGCCAGGAGGCAGAAGGCAGAAGGAGGGAGCGAGGAGAAGGTGAGGTGATATTGGAGGAGATCAGAGCACACCACCTCCCGGGGCTCTGGTGGGGTGATGGAGGCCGGTCTGGCTGACAGGCCGCTGTTGTTTGCGGCGGTGTGTTGGCTCGGGGGGGAGACTCCACCACACCTATTGTGGGGGGAAAGTGGCACCCTTCAAAATGTTGAGCAGCTCAGATTCCTCAGCATGTCAGCAGTTTATCACCATGGAAACCCTCCAAGCCCGTACCGCTCCACCGAGATATGGTTATTGTCTTTACCCAGTGGGCTCCATGCAAGACCTTCACACCCCAGGCCCCACGGTTTTGGGGTGTGTGTGTGTGTGTGTGTGTGTGTGTGTGTGTGTGTGTGTGTGTGTGTGTGTGTGTGTGTGTGTGTGTGTGTGTGTGTGTGTGTGTGTGTGTGTGTGTGTGTGTGTGTGTGTGTGTGTGTGTGTGTGTGCATGTGTGAGTGTGTGTGCGTGTGTGAGTGTGTGGACGTTTGTGTGTGTGTGCGTGTCTGTCAGACTGAAATAGTGTACAGTAGGGTCGTTTGAAGCACAATACCTGCTGGAGGCTGGGGCAGGTCTTCAGACCAGAGCAGCTCGGAGGAGAACATCCACACCTGCAATAGGAATGGTTTTCAAGTTGTCAACTGTCACTGCCTCAGCAGAAATACACTAGAAACACTACAATATAAAATATAGCAACTGCAATAAATACTACTAACACTACAATAGATAATATAGATACTACAAAAAATACTGCAATAAATGCTTTTAATACTACAATATTTAAATAGATACTACTGCTAATCCTAACACTACAATAGATAATTTAGATACTACAATAATCGATTTTCGATTCAAATTAGATTTTTGATTCAAAATGATTTCATTTATAATGATTTCTGCTTCAATCTATAGGTGTGCAAAGGATCCTCATGATCTTCTCCAGTCTGCTTTGCAAGACAGAATGAAAATGGACACATTAAAGTGTCTTTTTCGCATTTATTAAGTTTTATCCGCTTAGATGGAATTGTTGCAACTGTTGCATAAAAGCAATATCACATATTGCTTAAATAACAAAAATAAAAGTCTACAACTGCAAAAATAGAGACTACAACTGCTACTCTAAGAAGCTAGCTATAAAATAAGTTGGAACAAAAATAAAGTGCTTCTGTATAATAAAAATGGTACAGTTGAACAAGATGCATTTTCATTTCACAAGAATGTTGCAGTACCAAATATATCATGTGGAACACAACTGTTGCACCAAACATTAATATGTCTCAGTAGCTTTAAAAGTTATAAAATCTAAATAATAATAATAATAAATCGATTTTGGGCCATTTTATATCAATTCTGAATCGTAGTAATAGAATCGATATAATCGATTCTATTACTGTGATAAAATGTTGTCGTATTATCAGTATCTGCAGTAGATACTGATAATACGACAACATATAGCAATAGCCTAGCGATTGTTAGTGCTTGACACTTGGTTCTATGAACATCCTTTCTGTACCGACAGAGATTAAGTTTTTTCTCTTCTTCTGACAAATGTACTTAATGCAAGTCGCTTTGGTTTAAAAGCGTCTACTGAATGCCCTAATTGTAAATGCCCAGGTCAGCTGACCATCCCCAGGTCCCCTGAGACGGACTGCAGCTCTGCTGGTCCGTCTGAGGTGTTTCTCCACGGTGACACCCTGGCTTTACCCCGCTCCCGCTCCTAACACTCTCTCAGGGACATCAGAGTCCCTGGTTGACAGAAAATGATGCACTTTAGAGTCTAATGTTTAAGCATAGGTTATTAAGGTGCTGGAATTACCGTGTTCAAATAAATAGGAGGCATTCTCCCACAAATAAAGTGCCGCTGAACACAGCCGGTGTTGCGGCGGCCCGCTGCCTCAGCCCGTATAATTATGCAGGCCTTCCGAATGACTTCCCGGCGCTCGCTATTCATTAGAAGAGACCGGGCACTCTCCCCGCATACAGAGAGGCAATCCACAAACTAAACTGTACTCAACTCACTTCAGCCTCCATTTGGCTTCCACACACACTTTGCCTGATTTGTTTTGATCAAATCTCTCTTCTGTTTTTCCCATGCAAATGTAAAATGGTGGTAAAACAACACCGCTGAAATGTTAACGCAGCGTTCTTTAAGACCGCGCTCACTGGTTAACATGCCTGTGGTGTCTAAGTCATGTGTGGTGAGTCTAAGTCATGCGTGTTGAAACATCATGTAACAGAAACCCTTTTAAAGTTAAAGTTTGGCTCCACTGCAGCAATGTCCACCAAGAGCTTCAAAGAGAATGAATGAAAACCCTTTCCCTCAGGATTAATCCAGCCCTCTGAACACGAGAACCCTTTAATGTTGGTGTAACATGTTTGGACTGGTTATGCTTTGTGCTTTGAAAGGGCTGCAGCACATGGTTTTCAAACAATGGGCAACCCTCCTCTTCTCTCTCTTGGCTGGGATGCAGCTCTGTGCACTTCTGCTGTCGTACTACTGTCCTAATACTGTCCTACTGCCCTACTGCTGTCCTACTACTGTCCTACTGCTGTCCTACTGCCCTATTACTGTCCTACTACTGTCCTACTGCTGTCCTTCTACTATCCTACTACTGTCCTACTGCTGTCCTACTGCGGCTACTGTTCTAATGCTGTCCTACTGCTGGCCTTCTACTGTCCTCCTGCTGTCCTTCTACTATCCTACTACTGTCCAACTGCTGTCCTTCTACTATCCTACTACTGTCCTAGCGCTGTCCTACTACTGTCCTACTGCTGTTCTAATGCTGTCCTACTGTTGTCCTTCTACTGTCCTACTGCTGTCCTACTGCTATCCTACTGCGGTCCTACTGCTGTCCTACTGCTTTCCTGAGAGGTCTGCAGAGCTCAGATAGAGGAGGAGGTGGAGGATGGAGAGGAGGAGGAGGGGGAGAAGGAGGAGGAGGTTGAGTGGGAGGGGGTGAGGAGGAGGAGGAGGAGGGAAGTAGGAGGAGGAGGTGGAAGGAGGAGAGGAGATGAAGGAGTAGAAGGAGGAGGAGGGGGAGGAGGAGGAGGATGAGGAAAAGGAGGAAGAGTAGGCGGAGATGGAGAGGAGGAAGAAGGAGGAAGAGTAGGCGGAGATGGAGGGAGAAGAGGAGAAGGAGGAGGGGGGGTGGGAGGAGGAAGAGGAGGAGGAGGAGGAGGAGGGAGCAGTGGCAGTAGAGGGAGAGGGTATGGGACAGGAGAACAGGCTGGAGGACTCACTCTTTAATACTTCTTAGATCATCTGCTGATGGAAACAGTATGCCTTCACTTTGGGACGCATGCCCCCTCATTGGGAGCTGGACCATGAATGGTTTGATTTGTCGAGGCTTCCCTGCGTATCTCATTAGGAGTACTGGGGCGGCCTGCCTTGTCTGATCTGAGCAGGTGGTGGGTCATCTGTGTGCTGTTCCTCCATGGAAGTTTCCACTCTGGATTGTTACTCCGGTCCACAGAAACAATCAGCCCTTAAGTTTTGGTAAATGTGTGGTTAATTGGAATCAATGAGCAAAGTAAAACACTCCTGAAGCTAATCAATGAGCGTCTCCTCAAGCGTAGCCTGCTCTCCATCGACCGCGTTCATCCCCCCGCAGACCATCAGGACACCACCTTTGACTCCATCATCATTAACAATCCAGATAACCAATATGCATCCAGATAAGGGACTCCTCCCATTGGCCGAGCTGATGATGGGCATAGGGGTGATGCTGTCGGCACGGTGACAAGCCACACTGGTTGGTCCTCGCGAGATCCCCCCCGACTTCTAACGACGTGGAAGAAAAAAGACTTGAGATTGTGGCCAACAACCTGGAGTGGAATACTGTCGAAAATACGATGTGAGGTACGAGCCAGGAGTTCTCCCACCTCGCCAAACAGTTGGCATGAAGACAGCAGTCTGGTTTAAAGTGTGCTGTAATCTGAGGTTATTTATGGAAACCTCCTCCATTATTGCGACATTAGACACTCTCCTACAGCTCCTCTTGCAAAGCATCCGACTTAATTCAATTATCTACAACATGTTTCAGTGGAAAGGAACCAGACTGACGTAAACAATCTACAATATTTATAGATGTATAGAGGAATCACACTTAAGTAAGAGGAACCAGACTTAAGTTAGAGATCTATATGTTTAAGTGTGTAGAGGAACCAGACTTAAGTTAGAGATCTGCCATATAGGTTTTGGTTTGTAGAGGACCAGGAGTTGAAGGGACAGACTCAGGTAGCGGTCAGGGATGTGATCTGTGAGTTAGTGTTGCAGAAGGGATACTGCCAGGCCACAGGTCCTTATTCCTATAATCCTGTCCCCAGTGAAATGTTAGGGATGCATACATAACAGGCAGACCATACCATTTAAAAAGAGAAAGACTAAAGATTCCTTTTTGAGATGGTGGGTCTGGTTGTGAGAGACTAGAGCCCTTGTGAAGGGTCCTAGGAAACCCAGATGGCAGAGCCACTCCCTGTACTTTGAAGTTATAGAATAATTCATAACCTCCATGTGAACATTGACACATACACAAAAGCTGTCCGTTCTCTGGGAGGAGCTCGGCCCTCCTCTCTCTGTTTCCCCACGGACAAGATAACAGACATGGTTATAAAACGACCTGCAGCACAACCCATGCACGAATGCACGTACGCAGGCACGCATGCACGCACACACACACACACACACACACACACGCATAGACACACACACGCATACAAAAACGCACACTCATACATACACAAAAACACACACACACCCAAGCACACACAAACATACATTTCTATGTATATAAGCCTCTACCTTAGCTCGGTGCATATAGAAAGCTCTTCCTTAGAAAGCCGTTGAGATAGTGGAACTAGGGTCATCATCATTCTCAGCCATGAAATGAGATTTCCACAGAACGCCCTGAGAGGTGAAGCAGCAGGTAGAAATGAGAAGTCAGCCGATGAAATGAATCAAGTTCCCTTTTCTCATTACCCAGAGACCATCCATCAACAAAACATTGCTATAACCGTGTATATATATCTGTAGAGACATTTAGGAGGAATACAGGGATATGGTTATGTATGTGTGTACGTATGTATGTATGTATGTATGTACGTATGTACGTATGTACGTACGTATGTACGTATGTATGTACGTACGTACGTACGTATGTATGTATATTTGTATGTATGTATGTATGTATGTGTGTATGTGTGTACGTACGTACGTACGTGCGTGCGTGCGTGTGTATGTATGTGTGTGTGTGTGTGTGTGTGTGTGTGTGTGTGTGTGTGTGTGTGTGTGTGTGTGTGTGTGTGTGTGTGTGTGTGTGTGTGTGTGTGTGTGTGTGTGTGTGTGTGTGTATGTATGTATGTGTGTTGTTGTATGTATGTATGTATGTATGTATGTTATGTTGTATGTATGTATGTATGTATGTATGTATGTATGTATGTATGTATGTATGTATGTATGTATGTATGTATGTATGTATGTATGTATGTATGTATGTATGTATGTATGTATGTACGTACGTACGTGTGTGTGTGTGTGTCTGTGTTTGTGTATGTGTGGTGTGCGTGCGTGCGTGGGCGCGTCTCTTTGAGCGGTGGAGTGAAGCTGATTGGCAGAGTGGCCTTTTGTTGACGGAGGACCACCTCCGGATTGATCGATCTGACTTTGGAGGCGGGTCATCTGTCACAGTCACTCATATCTGGAATAGAGCGGTCAACTACAGATGGACTGGGAGGGGACCGGCCTTCACTAGAGAGACCCTTAAGCTGCTTTCACACCGCCGCACGGCAACTCGCCGCCTCCATTCATTTCAATGAGGGAAGGGCGGCAGAGGGGAGGCGGTTACAAAAGCGGCTGAAAACCAGGGAGCGGTTGCCGCCCAAGTGAACGCGCACAGATTCTGCCCTACCGCTCAGCTTTCCCTGTGTTGAAACTTTCGGCGGCAGCAGCAGCAGCACAAACAGCAGCAGCAGCAGCAGCAGCTGCTTTTGAAAACGCCTGGCCCTTCACACCGCCGTGCTGTGACCCCTCCGGCAGCGAGGCGGTTATAAGGGTGGTTGCCGCGTGGCGGTGTGCAAGCACCTGTCTTTAGAGTCTGTCTGTCTGACCCTCCGGAGTCTGTCCGTGTGACCCTCAGAGTCTGTCTGGCCCTCAGTGTCTGTCTGTCTGATCCTCAGAGTCTGTCTGTCAGACCCTCTGGAGTCTGTCTGACCCCCTGGAGTCTGTCTGACCCTCAGAGTCTGTCCTGACACACATTTAGGCCCAATCCCAATTCTACCCCTTACCCCTTCCACTTAGCCCTCCCCCTTGTTTTGAAGGGGGAAGGGGAAGGGGTAAGGGGTAGAAATGGGATTGGGCCTTAATAACAGTTTAATCTCCAGATAATGATGAAGCATTTATATTCTATAATTTTTAATCTCCAGATGATGAAGGATTCCTGTGTGTATTTGCTGTAGTTCAGTGAACCAGGTCCAGTAGTCTGGGTCTCGCTCAGCATCGTGTTCTGGTTTACGGGTTCTGCTCCCCCACGTCGAGGTAGAGCCCAGAGCCAGAGGACCCCCAGACGGACCCCTGAGAGACGGGGGGGGGGGGGGGTGCTGCTCAGGTCTGGGGGCCTCGCTCCCTGACCGGGTCTAAGCCCTGCTCCCCCCAGGCTCCTCATTAAGGCTCTGCTCCAATTAAGCTGCTCTGGGCTTTAGCGACGCAATCCCGTCGTAGCGTGGCAGCAAATCCCCCCGCCCCCCCCCCCCCCCCCCCCCCCCCCCCCCCTCAGCCCAAACACAAACCCTGCTGGGGGGAGGAGGCTTCCTGAGAGTATGCTGGGAAATAGTTAAACTATTACTACTATACCCTTTATCCCCTTTACCTCACTAGCTCTAACTCTTCACTCCTTTACCTCACTAACTCTATCACTCCTTCACCTCACTAACTCTATCACTCCTTCACCTCACTAACTCTATCACTCCTTCACCTCACTAACTCTATCACTCCTTCACCTCACTAACTCTATCACTCCTTTACCTCACTAACTCTATCACTCCTTTACCTCACTAACTATATCACTCCTTTGCCTCACTAACTCTAACTCTGTCACTCCTTTACCCCACTTACTCTCACATAGCTCAGTGGATAGCCTTCTGCTCTTCACATCGCTACCACCCAGGTGAAGGCATGAGGCTAATGAGGAAGAAAAACCGGCAGATCCCAGAGGTTCACTGGTCCAACACAATCTCCTCCCTTCTGGCTCCTCATTGGTTAACACACTTCCTCCTGGCTGTTCATTGGTCTCGCGTTGTTCTTGCTTTCGTGCTTATTGGTCCGTTCATCTGCTTCAGTGTCTAAGCCCTCTTCTCCCTCCCTTTGCTTCCAGGTCGTAGTGACGTCATAGTGATGTCATAGTGACGCCATAAGGACATCAAAGTCACCTTTGACACTGCAGGAGGCCAGGGTTCACTGAGGCATAAGGTAAGAGACGCACACACGCACACACACACACACACACACACGCACGCACGCACGCACGCACACGCACGCACGCACGCACGCACGCACGCACACACACAGCCACATTGTGGTCTGGGATCCTTTGTTAAGAGGTGGTACATCCAACACATCTACTCTCTGAACCAGATGTGAGGCGATACATCCGACCTGGTGTGAGAAAAGCCAAAGATAGGATTAGTAGGTTAGCTCATGGCCTCTTCAACACCTCCACAGAATGGAAGACATCAAGCATATTTTGCAACCGATGAAACACGTTAGCAGCCGATGAAACAGTTTACCATTTACATTTACATTCACATTTAGGGCATTTAGCAGACGCTTTTATCCAAAGCGACTTGCAATAAGAATATTTGTCATAAGAAGTGCAACAATATATCGCTGCCGGTACTGAAAGGATGTTCATAGAACCAAGTGCAAGTACAACAATCGCTAGGCTAAAGAATTCCCTGTGTTACAGCAATGATAGCAGCTACTGCAGTTGCTACACAGTTAAGTACTATAATACAATACAACACAATGCAATACAATACAGTGTTCGGATGGTGGACAGAAGGGGGAGGGAGGCTATGCAGAGTCGAGGTGGACTCTGAACAGGTGAGTCTTGAGTCTTTTTCGGAAGATAGTGAGCGACTCTGCGGTTCTGAGAACGGCAGGGAGCTCGTTCCACCACTGAGGTCCCAGAACCGAGAAAAGTTGGGACTTTGCTGAACGACCTTTACTAGCTCTTAGCGATGGCGGTACCAGACGTCCAGCTGAGGGAGTTCAGGGAAGGGATCAAGCTGGGGTGTGTGGCTTTAGCAATGCTTGGAGGTAGGCAGGGGCAGTTCCATCGACTGCCTTGTATGCCAGTACCATCGTCTTAAATTTGATGCAAGCTACTACAGGGAGCCAGTGGAGGTCCCGGAAGAGGGGGGTCACATGGGAAAACTTCGGTAGGTTGAACACGAGGCGCGCTGCCGCATTCTGGATGCGCTGCAAAGGTTTAATTGCAGAGGCAGGAAGTCCAGCCAGGAGTGAGTTGCAATAAATAGGCAGACTTAGCTCCGCCCAGCTATCAAGGCTTTTGTTCCCACCGTAAGCGGCAGAAACTAGCAGGAACGACTGCTTAACGGATCACAACAGCACAGGCCTAAATCACATTGCAGTAGATGGAAAGTTAGAACAAGCAATCGTAATACGCAACCCTAAATGCTAGGAATCTTAGTAACCAAACTCACCTACAGCCAGATATGAAACAACCTTCTTAGAAGACAAAAATTTATTATACATTACCAACAATTGAAACAGGTTAGCAACAACTGATACAGGTTAGCAACAACTGAAACCTGTTAGCAACCGATAAAACTGTTAAGCAATAACTGAAACAGGTTAGCAACAACTGAAACAGGTTAACAACAGAAAGAGGTTAGCAACAACAGAAACAGGTTAGCAACAACTGAAACAAGTTAACAACAACTGCAACAGGTTAGCAACAACTGAAACACGTTAGCAACTGATAAAACAGTTTAGCAACAACTGAAACCGGTCAGCAACAACAACTGAAACAGTTTAGCAAGAACTGAAACAGGTTAGCAACAACCGAAACAGGTTAACAACAACTGTAACAGGTGAGCAACAGAGGGTAGTTTAAATAGCTTGTTATCTAAGGGGCTGGATGGGTCAATGAAACGGACATTAGAAATTATCTTCCAAGGCTAACATAAAAAAATCATACATTTTAGATGCTCGTATTTAAATCAATGTTATTGCTTGGAAGATGTTTGGTATATGTACTCTCCTGAAGTAAATCTTCATAGAGATTTTGCGTAAATTCTGTGTGACAACAAGAGTTGGGTGCAGATGTGGCGATGCAAACCAAATGTCACAAGCCCTTAGAGATAAACCCTGTATTCTACAACACACGGGGAGATAAAATATAAGGGCAGTCTGAATGTACTCTCATATAGAAGACACACATGAATGAAGGACCAAATGCAATATCAATGTATTATATAACACAATGAGGAATTAATTAAAGGAAGTACTAATTCTGATGCATTGCTTTACATAAAACACAGCTGATTTATTACCAATGTCATCTGAATGTATCCTATAAAACTGGTAAATGTATTCTAGATAGAACAGGTGAAGGTATTCTATAAAACAGGTGAATATATTCTCTAAAACATGTGCATGTATTCTATAAAACAAGTGAATACATTCTATAAAACAGGTGAATACATTCTATAAAACAGGTGTAGGCATTCTACAAAACAGGTGAATGTATTCTATATTAAACAGGTGAAGGTATTCTATAAAACAGGTGAATGTATTCTCTAAAACATGTGAATGTATTCTATAAAGCAGGTGAATACATTCTATAAAACAGGTGAATACATTCTATAAAACAGGTGAATACATTCTTTAAAACAAGTGAATACATTCTATAAACAGGTGAATGTATTCTATTAGCTGGTGACTGTACTCTATAAAATAGGTGAATGTATTCTACAAACAGGTGACTCTAACCGTGCCTGTGTCTCAGACAGAGCCCAGCCAGGGCCGTGTCGGTGTTAGCAGTAATGGAACAATGTGTCCTCCAATCAGCGGTCGGTTCTCCATCTGCGTCTCCGTTAGAACGTGGTGATGAAGTGGCTGTTAGCCCTTCCGGAACCTCCTGACCCTTGATAATGGGGGCCGCGGCATCGGACGAACGCCGAGCGTGAGACACTGAAACTCTCTCCAGTGCCTCCTCTCTGGGGTCGAAATGATCTGCTGTGAGGGTTCCTCCTTAAAGCATCCGCTCGGGTGAGCTGTGACTACCATCGCTCTGAGAGATTACAAACGGCCGCATTAATAACCCAGCAGGAGAGTGCTAGATGGAGAGAGCTAGCAGTAGAGCGCTAGCAGGAGAGAGCTAGCTCTCTGCAGCACAGGGATGGTGAGCAGGGCTGGAGACGGATCACTATCATAGTTCTGAAGAGTGAAACACTGCTCACTACCATAGTGCTGTAGAGCTCATAAACATAGAGCTGTAGAGCTCACCACCACAGTGCTGTAGAGCTCACTACTCATAGTGCTGTAGAGCTCACTAACATAGAGCTGTAGAGCTCATGACCATAGAGCTGTAGAGCTCACTACCATAGTGCAGAGCTCACTACTATAGTGCTGTAGAGCTCACTACCATAGTGCTGTAGAGCTCACTACCATAGAGCTGTAGAGTTCACTACCATAGAGCTGTAGAGCTCACTACCATAGAGCTGTAGAGCTCACTATCATAGAGCTGTAGAGCTCACTACCGTAGAGCTCACCACTATAGTGCTGTAGAGCTCACTACCATAGTGCTGTAGAGCTCACTACCATAGAGCTGTAGAGCTCACTACCATAGAGCTGTAGAGCTCACTACCATAGAGCTGTAGAGCTTACTACCATAGAGCTGTAGAGCTCACCACTATAGTGCTGTAGAGCTCACCACCATAGAGCTGTAGAGCTCACGACCATAGGGCTGTAGAGCTCACTACCATAGAGCTGTAGAGCTCACCAGTATAGTGCTGTAGAGCTCACCACCATAGAGCTGTAGAGCTCACTATCATAGAGCTGTAGAGCTCACTACCGTAGTGCTGTAGAGCTCACTACCAAAGTGCTGTAGAGCTCACTACATAGAGCTGTAGAGCTCACTACCATAGTGCTGTAGAGCTCATCACCATAGAACTGTAGAGCTCAGTACCATAGAGCTGTAGAGCTCACTACCATAGTGCTGTAGAACTCATCACCATAGAGCTGTAGAGCTCAGTACCATAGAGTTGTAGAGCTCAGTACCATAGAGCTGTAGAGCTCACTACCATAGAGCTGTAGAGCTCACTACCATAGAGCTGAAGAGCTCACTATCATAGAGCTGTATAGCTCACTACCGTAGAGCTGTAGAGCTCACTACCGTAGTGCTGTAGAGCTCACTGCCAAAGTGCTGTTGAGCTCACTACCATAGAGCTGTAGAGCTCCTCACCATAGAGCTGTAGAGCTCACTACCATAGAGCTGTAGAGCTCAGTACAATAGAGCTGTAGAGCTCAGTACCATAGAGCTGTAGAGCAGGACTGGAGGCTGCTCACTACCATTGCTTTGAGAGATTACAAAAGGCAGCATTAATAACCCACCATGCGAGCGGCAGCACTCTGCAGCCGGTGATGGATAGCTGCTCTCTGGGCGTCGAAGAGGAAGAGAGGAGGGAGAGAAGAGAAGGAGAGGCCTCTATTTGCTGCATTGATTTTATTAAGACTTTCACCACAAATATGAAATATGGAGCTGAACTCATTGCAACCAATTACAGGATTACAGGCGATATATCTCAGCTTTGTCCCCCGTCAAATCAACGGACACACAACCGATGTATGGATAACAATAAACAAACAGAAAACTTTATTTTATGTCCACGTGAAATACACTTTTAATACACATCTAGAGGTCTGTACGTTCTGGAAAGGAGATAAAGGTAGAAAAACTGCAGCTTGGGAACATGTGCCTTTATACAGTGCGCTGTTATACTTAACCAACTGTTCTATATGTGTTACTTTAGGTGGAGAGGAGGCAGTGTTACTGGGTGAAAGGGAGGTGTTTTGGGTGGAGAGGGTGAGGTGTTTAGGGGTGGAGAAGAGGTGTTTTTGGTTGGAGGGGATGAGATGTTTCGGGTGGATAGGATGTGTTTTGGGTGGAGAGGATGAGGTGTCTTGGGTGGAGAGGATATGTTTGTGGGGGTAGAGGATGTGCTTTTGGGTGGAGAGGATGTGGTTTGGGTGGGGAGGATGTGGTTTGGGTGGAGATGACATTGAAACAGAAGAGATCTACATCAGCAGATGGTAGAGAAGGCAGAGTGTTCCCATCTGGTCATTACTGGGAGAGGATGGTTAAGTGAGTGCTTCACACATATATACTCCTTTTAAATGCCTGCGTGATGAGCAGGACTTAGGCGATGAGATTCAGATTTGTGTTTGCTATGCCAAATTGATCCAATTGAGTTATGATACGTCCTGCTGCTAAGAGCCTGTTTCACATCTGGAGAGCAAATGAGGAAATATTTATAAAAGCCTTTTGCTGCCCATCCTATGTTCCTGAGAAATAGTCCCCCCCACACACACACACACACACACACACACACACACACACACACACACACACACACACACACACACACACACACACACACACACACACACACACACACACACACACACACACACACTCACACATGCAACATTAAATATACACTGATTTAGCAATTAGCATGAGCAATTATGAATCATTTCGGTTCCTAGGTTCCTACTCTTTGTTACGATGGTCACTAGATAACCAACAATTAAAGGATATAACATTGCAGGTCAGCATCTCTCTTAATAACACATTCAGTAGAGGACAGCTGAGGGGCTGAAGGACTTTAGGAGGAGCCCAGCCCCCCCACCCCCTGGTATGAGACCCCCCAGTAACACTGGAGTCCTTCAGACCTCTGGGGACCTCCATTACAGGCCCTCGGGTGGTTGGGGAACCTCACCTCCAACCTAATTAAGCATGGAGGTTGTTCCTGCTTCAGCGGAAAGAACTCCACCTGCACGCACACGCATACGCAAACACACGCATGCACACACACACACACACATACACACACGCACATGCAAACGCACGCACACCCTCACACACACACAGTAATATATTGCCAAAGCTGTTAACATTTACTAGTAATAAGTTTAACCAGAGCTTCTGTAGAGAGAGGGCCTCTCTGCTCCACTAATGAACCCGGAGAGCCTACAGTACCGGGTGTGACCAGCAGCGCAAGATGCATGGGGGTGGTTGGAGCTCAACGCTATCAGAGTGAGAGTAGACACAGAGGTCTGCTTCAGTGGTGCACAAGCATCTGGCTGAGCCGTGTGGGTAACAAGACCGGGGGCCGTGTTCACACCGTGACGTAACGATCCAGAATCGATGGATTTGAGGAGACGTGTGTTTAATCCCGCTAGCTGTGAATAACGAACAAGACGCTGGGCGATAATCCCCCCTGATCGCTCCCAGGTTCTCCGTAAATAGCTGCATTTGAATAAAGTGGGAAGTTATTTAACATCTGAAAAACATATTTCCCGCCCTTAAGGGTCGTGGCTGACCGGGGGCGGCAGGTCTCAGTGAGGGACGGCGCTGGGATCCGACAGTTGGCCGCCATCTTGGCGAGGTCAGCGGTACTGTCATCCGTAGGCAGGATGGAACGAGCTTAACTGATTAAAACAGCCCTTTTCAGCTCCATACTCCAGGATCTAATGAATTTATTGCCATTAAAAGTGTGTGCTCTTATCCATCGTCAGAAAACGACAACGACGGCACAATCAGAAAATGATGACCTCGTCAAACTGAGGTTTTATTTAAAGTCCCCCCCGGACTCGTTCCCCTCCTCCCTCCCACGCCCTGACAGCCACCCCTCCCCTGGTTCGCTTTGACAGATAGGTGACGTACGGACCTGTGAGAACCGTCCTATCAGCTCCCTGCTTATTGACTCTCCGCTTCCATTAGTATCCTTACCTGACAAAAAGCTACCACCCTTCCCTCTGACTAGGTCCCTATGAGCAAGGCAATAAGGGGACCATGGACTAGCACCTGGATGCTGTTAGTGAGAGTCTCTTCCTGATAATGTTCTACAGACTGAACCCTGAAGCTATATAGCTCTTTCTGATACCCGAAGCTAGGTAACCTCTTTCTGATACCTGAAGCTAGGTTAGCGCTGTCTGATACCTGAAGCTAGGTTAGCTCTGTCTGATACCTGAAGCTAGGTTAGCTCTGTCTGATACCTGAAGCTAGGTTAGCTCTGTCTGATACCTTTTTTCCACCTGAAGCTAGGTTAGCTCTGTCTGATACCTGAAGCTAGGTTAGCTCTGTCTGATACCTGAAGCTAGGTAAGCTCTGTCTGATACATTCTTTCCACCTGAAGCTAGGTAAGCTCTGTCTGATACCTTAAGTTAGGTTAGCTCTGTCTGATACCATTACTCCACCTGAAGCTAGGTTAGCGCTGTCTGATAATTTAACTCCAGCTGAAGCTAGGTTAGCTCTGTCTGATACCTGAAGCTAAGTTACCTCTGTCTGATACCTGAAGCTAGGTTAGCTCTGTCTGATACCTTTACTTCACCTGAAGCTAGGTTAGCTCTGTCTGATACCTGAAGCTAGGTTAGAGCTGTCTGATACCTGTAGCTAGGTTAGCTTTGTCTGATACCTGAAGCTAGGTTCGCTGATCCCAACTACAGTGTCTCGGACACCCTACGGTAGGCAGGTCTGTTCCCTGGACCCTGACACCCACACCTCAGACCCCATGCCTACAGTAGGTCTGCTACCCTACACTTAACACCTCAGATTCCAGGCCTACAGTATGTCCCCTACCTGAACCCTAACACCTCAGACCCCCTGCCGATGGTACCCTACCAACAGCAGCCCCGGTACTGTATGACTGAGCAGCGAGCGGGCCTGCATGCACAAGTCCTCGTCTCCTCGGCAAAAAGCACGGTTGCCTAGCAACAGCGCAGTCAACACATAAGTGTGGAAATGAGTGTGTGTGCTGTGAGCGCCTCCTCCTCCTCCTCCTCCTCCTCCTCCTCCTCCTCCTCCTCGCGCGGCTCCTGCAGGTGTGCAGCGCTGTGCGTTCCACTGAAGGGTGAGAACGTTGTTCTCCTCGGGGGTAGGAGAACGTCGTTGTTGTGATCCTCGCTGTTCAGACGGAGATCTCGTTGCGTGACGACGGGGGAGAGAAGCGTCACCTGTCTCTCCCTGCTCGTTAACAACACAATGGAGCCAGAAATACTTCTGATCTCCCAGGATCGAACCACATCCCTATTCTCTGTTTGGTATGAATAGTGGGTCGCATGGTAATGAGCAGAACATCTATCAGCGATGGAGGAAACAGCTGGGTAGCCTACCACAATGACGGTCGGATAATGATGGGTAATGATGAGTCAGGTTTTATAGGTGATGCGAACGATGGGTAACCTTAACTAAAGGTAATAGGTAAATAAGTTGTTATAGGTAATGCTAAGGATAGGTAATCTTAAGTTGAGCTAATGAAAGGTAAGTGGAAGAAACGGCAGTGATGGGTAATGAAAGGTTATGTTAATGAAATATTTATAGGTCATGCAAATTAATGATAATTATAGTTAATGATTGGTAATGATAATGATAGGAAATCATGTCTAATGATCGATAATGAAGGGTGACCCTATCCTATACAGGTTAGGATAATAAACGGTAGCGATGATGAGAGGCAATGATAGGTAATAATAATGACAGGAAATCATTTGGAATCAACAATTAAAGATGATAGTGATGATAGAAGGAAAATTAATTATGATGACAGGTAAGGATAATGATTGGGGATGATACCTATAATTAATGATAGGTAATGATAATGACAGGAAATCATTGGTAATGAAGGGTGACGGTGATGATAAAATGAAGGGTGATTATGATGAGAGGTAAGGATAATGAGTGGTGATGATGAGGATGATGATGATGATAGGTAATGACGTGTAATGCTGGTAAAGGGTTATGCCCAGCTCTGTGCAACACATCAAGCATCACTACAGACAGCTCGCCGCTAGAGGATGAGAGGGTTTGGATCCGAGAACCAGCCCGTAGACGCATTGACTTGTTGCTTTGAAGTCTCTAAGGCCTCGCTTTCTACTTCCCCCTGAAGTAGAACCGTCTAAGTTTGGGTTTGTGAGTGAATTCAGCTGCTGATGATCTCTGTGTTTATCTGGGGAGGATTCTGCCCGGTCAGAGTGCATCTGTTGTCTGTTACTTTAGATTTAATTAACCTGAATTTGCTGGCCACTCACTTTGGTTTAGATTACATATTAGAGTCTAGAGTTTGTCCACGTTGTGATGTAATTCAGAGGGAAGTAGCTCTTGCTCCTTGTCCATTATTCATTTAAGTGCAAATGAGCGTGTGGCGTAGCCAGGAAGCTCCGCGTGGAAATGACTTTGAAGGATCTGGGATCTGCCAGTGCTCGGCTAGCTCTCATTAGCAGTGCTGTGATTCTGGAGATAATCACGGGGTTTGCTGAGAAAAGCAGCGGCTCACATCAAACTGAATGAGGAAGAGAAGCTCCGCAGCCTCCTCTTCATCAGCTGGGCATCTGTCTCACTGCGGAAGGAGGCCAGACAGCGAATCCAAACACGACGCGCTTCAGCTAACAGCGGCGGCCATTTTGGGAAGGCTTAGGGTTATGGTTCTGATTTACGGATCGCTTTAAAGGGGGAGTGTTATGGTCATGCGCATGCTCAGCTTTTCAAATCGATCTGTCAAAGTTGACCAATCAGAGACCGGTATTCACGGTCGATCGCTTCGCAAAAACAACATCCGACAAGGGCCAACAGATGTGCCGCAAAATCTGTATCGGAATTAAAAATTCCGTAGCCCTTGAAAAGCTTCCATGTATCATGGACTTTGTGGGACAGCCAAATCCGTCTGCGATCCAATTCCCATATTTTTTTGTAGATGGGTCGACTCACTTTCGGCCGTGATGGATGCTTCGAGCCGTCCATCCTACTGGCTCGGAGAGCCTCAAAAATATACACTTCATCTTTTGCTTTTTCAAACAAAATATCCTACTAAATTAGCGAACTAATCAATTTGGCCAGCTTCTCGAGTGAAATAAATATACGATGGTTCCTAAATAGAGTTTAAAATCGAAGATTGAAATCACCTAATCTCACTCTCTGAATCGCATCGCTCCGGGCCGGAGTGTAGCAGAATTCAGGCGCATGCGCACTACGATGACACTCCCCCTTTAAACGCTGACACTTGTGGTTCATTACCTAATTATCAAGTCCTCTGCACCCCACTACGGTATGAAGGCCTATAAAACAAGTATAATAATTTGCCTTTTGTTGAATTATTTTATGATAAAATAAATATGATGCAATAAATATGTACCCTGTAGAACAGGGATATTAACGAGCAGTGAACACAAGCAGTCTAATATTGTTATTAACAACACATTCATTATAATGCTATTATTAAGATCACATCCAGTATAATGTTATTATTAACAACTCATCCATTATAACGTTATTAACAACACACCCAGTAGAATGTTATTATTAACACATCCAGTATGATGTTATTATCAACATCCAGTCGAATGTTATTATTAACATCACATCCAGTATAATGTGTGTAGTTGTGTAGTTGTGTAGTTGTGTAGTTGTGTAGTTTCCAAGCAACGGTTGCTGTAGGCGGGGCCTGTAAGTTATGGGCGTGGTCTGTATGTAATGGGCGTGGCCTGTATCTCTAATGAGAGGTTGTCCTCTAGAAGAGGGAGGGGAACGTGTCACGGTGTCCTGCGTCCAACCAGCGCAGGGCCGGCTGTCACCGTTCATTAGTGACGGTTCTGAGTTTGAGCATGAGTAATGACACGGCGGCCCGCAGGTGTGCCGCCCGCTGTTCCACGCGACGGAGCCACGCTCCACAGCCCAGACTACAAACCGTTAACCGGTGTGAGGTGTCAGCGGCCCCCTCGTTAGACACAACGAGTTAAAGTTCCTCTCTGAGGGGGATTCACGTAAGGGTGGACCTGCTGGATCTCCTGATCAGGGCGGGGGGGGGGGGGGGGGGGGGGGGAGAAGGAGGAGAGGAAAGGAGGAGAGGAGGTGGAGAAGAGGAGAGGTTTGCTCGTACGTTCAAATGCCTTCCTGAACACTGTCTCTTTACTCACCCTGTCCACCTCCCTCCCTCCCCCTCCTCCCTCCCTCTTCCCCCCTCCCCTCCCTCCTCACCCTGGCTCCTCCCTCCCTCCCTCCCCCCGCCACACACGCAAGCTTTTCACCAATCGGAGAACCAGACCATATTAGGCTGAACCAATATGTAGATGTAAGGGTCGTATGTAACGGATTATCCGCGACTTGGTGAGCCGGTTGACCAGGTGACCGGTTGACCAGTAGACCAGGTGACCGGTTGACCAGGTGACCAGGACTCGGACCAGGTGAGACCCCATGGCTGACCTCTACAGGGTGGGTGTCAGGCCGCGTGGACCAACGGACGAGGGGACAGCGAGGCCACAGTATTTTGGCGTCGGCTCCTCAGGACGATGATTGGCCGTGGAGTTGGACGGTTCTGTATTCTGGTGCGTGTTCCTCTGTTCCTGCTGCTTGTTACCGGCTCCTGTGTTGAGTCGCGGGCTGCGCTGACAGGGCGCCGCCGGCTCAGGCAGAGAGGAGGAAATGTTGCACATTAGGTCTGAGCGGTGATGAGGCCATGGCCACCTTGTTATCTGGGACGCACAGCTCACCACCAGAGCGCCCACTGCCAGTTGTATTAAACTATCTAAATATATAGATAAATATTTATGTATAGATATATAATGTTCCACTCACTGATGAGTCACACAGGCTTGACGGAATAACAAACAAACTCCAATTGTCTCTAAACAATCAAGATGTCACTTTTCGTACTGAGATCACTGTTCAAAAAGAGACGAGTGAAATCACTGGATATCTTCACCTCATAGCAAAACAAGAATCCTTACCCTTAACACCATATTCCTCTACTTTATTTTCAGAGTATTCCTTAAAATGTCTTAATCTGTTCTTAATATTAGGTGATAGACCTAACCCTAACTACCTCTGTAATGTTAGCATACCTTTAACTATCTCTGTAATGTTAGGATACTTTTAACTATCTCTGTTATGTTAGGATACCTTTAACTACCTCTGTAATGTTAGGATACCTTTAACTACCTCTGTTGCATTAGGATACCTTTAACTATCTCTGTAATGTTAGGATACCTTTAACTATCTCTGTAATGTTAGGATACCTTTAACTATCTCTGTAATGTTAGGATACCTTTAACTATCTCTGTAATGTTAGGATACCTTTAACTATCTCTGTCCTCATGTTAGGAGACCTTTAACTACCTGTGTCATGTTAGGATAACTTCAGCTAACTGTTCAGATCAGTGAATGTCTGGTTCTAGAGGAGGAGATGCCTGGAGAATGGCGGTGGTTTGTGGTTCTACCCTCGGCTTTCCGGTATTGCGTGTTCTTTAGGGTCAGAAAGGAGTTTTAATTAACGGTCTTTCAGGAAAACCCAGTTAATCGAGAGTGAGCAGTTGAAGGTTAATACAAATCCCTGAGCGGCGTTTCTCGTGGCGTAACTCTCATGGTTGTACGAGTGTAGCGTGAGCTGCCTACTCTCCAAGGGCAGCTTGTGTAACGCGCCAAAGACCTCCTCCACCACTACGGCATGATTAGAAAGTAGGTGATGTGACACAAAAGAGTATGTTAATGATGAGACCGAAGTATTTAACGATAGAGATAGTTATGAAGAAGGAGGTGATTAACGATAAAGGACTATTGAAGAGAGAGTATGTAACGATAGAGAGAGTTATTGATAGAGAGGAGGTATGTTAACGATAGAAGAGGATGTTATTGATAGAGAGGTGATGTTACGATAGAGAGATGTATACGATAGAGAGGAGGTGATTTAAGATAGAGAGGAGTTATTGAATAGAAGGAGGTGAGTAACGATAGCAGAGGATGTTATTGATAGAAGAGGTGATGTTACGATAGAGAGGATGTTATTGATAGAGAGGAGGTGATGTAACGATAGAGAGGATGTTATTGATAGAGAGAAGTGATGTTAACAAGAGAGGAATTTATTGATGAGAGGAGAGTGATGTTAACGATAGAGAGGAATGTTATTGATAGAGAGGAGGTGATGTTAACGATAGAGAGGATGTTATTGATAGAGAGGAGGTGATGTTAACGATAGAGAGGATGTTATTGATAGAGAGGAGGTGATGTTAACGATAGAGAGGATGTTATTGATAGAGAGGAGGTGATGTTAACGATAGAGAGGATGTTATTGATAGAGAGGACCTGATGGAACATGATGAGGAGGTGCTGGCTGCTCTTGAGTCATGTTGGTGTCATGTTAAGTAAAGACGCTAACAACACCTTCAATTACACAGGTTAATTAACAGACATCAGTCATCCCTCCATCAGGACCCCTTCACTCACGGCCTCGTCATAACCAGAGTTTACTACTATCGTTACTGCTACTACTACTAAAGTAGGGTTAGGGAAGTCGTAGGAGTACTGTAATACTACTACTACGATAAAAATACTACACCTTTATGGGGTTATTGTCACCCTGACTGTCTGCCTGCCCTTGTGTTGACCTCTGACACGCAGTTTTTCTCCCTTCATCTCTCTCTCTCTCATTCACACTGTTCTTTCTCTGGCACTCTGTTCCTCTCTCTCACTCATTCTCTCTCTCTCCTCTCTCTCTCTCTCTCTCTCTCTCTCTCTCTCTCTCTCTCTCTCTCTCTCTCTCTCTCTCTCTCTCTCTCTCTCTCTCTCTCTCTCTCTCTCTCTCTCTCTCTCTCTCTCTCTCACACTCTCGTAGTCTCTCTTTCTCTCTCATTTACACTATCGCAGTCTCTCTCTCCTCCACACTCTGTTCTCTCTGTTCCTTTTTATCTTTTGCCTTCTAAATCTCTCTCTATCTCCCTCCCTTATTGTGACTCCCTACCTGGCTGTGTGTGTGTGTGTGTGTGTGTGTGTGTGTGTGTGTGTGTGTGTGTGTGTGTGTGTGTGTGTGTGTGTGTGTGTGTGTGTGTGTGTGTGTGTGTGTGTGTGTGTGTGTGTGTGTGCGCGTGCGTGCTGCGGTACTAGTGACCTACTTTCCTGACAAAAAGCAGCACAGAGGAGGTGAGGGGGAGGAAGGAGTGGAAGAGAACAGGGTGAGGAGGGATGGGAGGGAAGATGACGGGGTAAGGGGGGAGGGAGGGAGGGAGAGGGAGGGGGGAGGTTGCGATGGCTTCCTGTTCTCAGGTCTGTAGATTAATTACGCTGCTCATGTCAGTAACGCCAGACTCCTCACGACCATCAATAATGCATCCCAATGTCCCTCCATTTAATCTGGACCCAGCCTTCACCTGATACCTCCTCCTCCCCCTCCTCCCTCTCTCCTCTCCCCCTCCTCCCTCTCTCCTCTCCCCCCTCCTCCCCTCTTCTGCCCTCCCCCCCTCATTCCCCTTTATTCTCTCCTCTCCTCCTCGTCTCTTTCTCTCCTCCCCTCTAATTTCCTCTCCCTCCTCCTCATTCTCCTCTCTCTACTCCTCTCTCCCCCCCTCCTCCCTCTCTCCTCTCTTCTCTCCTCCTCTCCTATCTTCTCTCCTCCCCCCTCATTTCCTCTCCTCCTCTCCTCTCTCCTATCCTCTCTCTGCTCCTCTCTCCCCCTCCTCCCTCCCCCCTGCTAAGTGGGGCCTCATTGTCTCCCTGTCCTCTGTGAGATCCAGCCTCCCCCCCCAACCAGCTAGCTGATACTCCAGAGCCATCTGGGTTTACTGCTGCAGAGAAGAGGAGGGGTCAGGGAGAGTGGGCGGAGTCAGGGTTAGGGAGTAGAGTCAGGTTTAGGCAGTAGAGTCAGGGTTAGTTAGTGGAGTAGAGTCAGGTTTAGGCAGTAGAGTCAGGGTTAGTGAGTGGAGGGGAGTCAGGGTTAGGTAGTTGAGAGCTAAAAAAAAAAAGGGATTGTTACCTGTGGCAGGTAGGTAATCTGAATTTGAACTATCAACTCTGACCCTATCTCTGAACTCTGAACCTTAATGTGAATTACAACCCCTGATCCTAACTCTGAACTCTGACCCTAACTCTGAACTCTGAGCCTAACTCTGAACCCTGAGCCTAAACCTGACCTCTGACCCTTACTCTGAACTCTGACCTTAACCATGAACTCTGAATTCTGACCCTATCTCTGAGCCTAACCCTAAACTCTCCCCTTAAACCTGAACTCTGACCCTAGCTCTGCACTCTGACCCTAACTGTGAACCCTGACCCTAACTCTGAGCCCAACTCTTACCCTAACTCGTAACTCTGACCCTAACCCTGAACCCCGACCCTAACTCTGAACTCTGACCCTAACCCTGAACTCTGACCCTAACTCTGAGCCTGACTCTGAACTCTGACACTAACCCTGAAATCTGACCCTAACTCTGAATAATAGTACCTTTGAATGCACTTATATTGGTGGGCAGGAAGTTCATTACCTTCACTAAGATATGGTTGGGCTTGTTATGAATAGACGTGCAGATCAATGTGGTAAATAAAGCCTTTAGAGACTAGCAGGGTGTAGAATGTACTTGTAATGCTACTGTTAATACTGTTATTGAGATATTCTATATCTTAATACTGTGTTCTTTAGATAATTTGTACCTTAAAAGCGGCCTATTTTAAAACCTCGAAAGAGGTCGACTGTGTTCATTAGATACTCCATCATGTTGATGCCCTGTAGTTAGGTTCAGGTAGTGTAAATGTACCTTGGTTCTGTAATAACAATTACCAAAGAAATAGTAGTGTGTGCGTGAGCGTTTGTGTACATGTGTTTGTGTGTTAGTTTTTGTACATGTGTGTGTGTGTGTGTGTGTGTTTGATTGTGAGCATGTTGATCATGACTGTATTTTATTCCATTCTGCGGTGGTAATTCTCCACAGTAAATGGTGTCGTAAGGTTAATGTTGATTTAATAAGCAATTCAATTCAAGCTGTTGTTCTGGAATTACAGAGTAAAACAAGATTAGATATTCAAACACTTTGCTTTGCCCTGAACCAAAGAAGAAAATCTGATTACGTTGGGAAAAATATCTTAACATAGATAGCTTTATGACATAGGTAGCTATGACGAAGGTAGCTTTATGATGTAGATAGATATATCTAGAGCTAAATAGCATAGGTGTTCCTATAACGCAAATAGCTTTATAATGTATATAGCTGCACCATCTAGAGAGCATAATAGCATAGGTTGTTATGTTACGTGGATAGCTATTTAATGCAGGTAGCTATCTACAAACATAGTCGGCCTATGTTAACGTTGGTGGCTGAATAATGTAGCATCTAAAAACTCTCCTCACCCTAACACTAGCTCAGAGCTAACAGCGCTAGGTAACTTGAGAGTGGAGCATCTATAAGGTAGATATGTATGTATCAGGTTAGACCAATCACATGATCATTGTGTCTGCTCATTGTGTCTCGTCCCGGTCGTCTGGTGATCGGCCGACACACGTTGTCTCTGCTTACGCCCTGGTCCTTCATCACGGAGAGGAGGAACAATGCATCACGCTGAGCTCAAGGATTGTGTGTGTGGGACGCCAACTGGGAAGCACACACACCTGTCAGATAAGATAAGGATAGGATAACACCGCCACTCCAGTGAGGCCAGCTCCCCTTATTGGGTCCTGATTGTTATTACTGCAGTAACTCGTTTAGGTGGAGCTAGCACATCCTATGTGCTAGGTGGAGCTAGCTCATAGGACGTCCGCCCACCAAAGCTTGCAGGTGGAGCGCGTCTTCTCAGCATGTGAGGGCCGACATGTGGCTCAGGAGGTAGAGCGGGTTAAATAGTTACCGGAAGGTTGTTCGATCCCCTGCTCCTTCTAGCTGGCTGTCGCCCTGCGTGGTTAACTCTGCTGTCGGTGTGTGATTATATGTATAAATGGGTGTATTTGTATGTGAATGGGTGAATGTTAGGCACTATTCTAAAGCGCTTTGAGTGGCCACTGGTTAGAAAAGCCGCGTTGTCCAATCAGAGAGCCCCACGGTGTGGTGTCTGACGAGCTTGCAGCCCTGTAGGGGTTATGTTTCCTGTCTGTTTTCCTGACGCTGCCCTGTATCAGAGCCGTCTGCACAGCTGGTTCAGTTAGCCGGCTGCGGTGAGGGAGTCTGCACCAGTTAATGTTCCTCTGATGGGAAGGCGAGGACACTGGGAGGTTCAGACTCCTCCTGCAGCTCCACTAGAGAAGGACTAGAGGTACTGTTAGAGGAAGAGGAAGAGTAGAGATACTGTTCGAGGAAGAAGAGGAGTAGAGGTTATGAGTTAAAGGTAGAGTAGAGATCATGACAAAGTTAAAGGTAGAGTAGAGGTCATGACAGAGTTAAATGTAGAGTAGAGGTCATGATAGAGTTAAAGGGAGAGGTGAAGGCTTAAAGGTAATGCCAGACCCTTCATGTCGGAGACTCAGAGCACAAATCTTCTATTTCCCGAGGCTGCCTTATAAATAAAAAAGCTACTCTCTTGTTTCCAGATAAATGGACAGAAGCCCTAAGGGAGGGGGAGACGGTGTCTTTGTAAACTCAAGAGCTAAACTCCACAGCAAAGCTGCAAGTGTTGAAAAGAGAAGGTTGTTTTTGCTCATCTCAACCACTTCTCGTTCCGTCTGTTTCACCTTCTCAGGGAAAGATATTCTAACCTGACACCCCTCTCGGTAGTTAACCTGTCATCAAATATTCACCATGTCTTTAGTTAACCTGTTATCTAATATTTACTACCTCTTTAGTTAAACTGTTATCTAATATAATATATTTGATTATTATAATAATACACTGCTCAAACAAATAAAGGGAACACTAAAATAACACATCCTAGATCTGAATGAATGAAATATCTTTATTAAATACTTTGTTCTTTACATAGTTGAATGTGCTGACAACAAAATCACACAAAAAATATCAATAGAATATTGGGTTAATCAAATTCATTAACCCATGGAGGTCTGGATTTGGAGTCACACTCAAAATTAAAGTGGAAAAACACACTACAGGCTGATCCAACTTTGATGTAATGTCCTTAAAACAAGTCAAAATGAGGCTCAATAGTGTGTGTGGCCTCCACGTGCCCGTATGACCTCCCTACAACGTCTGGGCATGCTCCTGATGAGGTGGCGGATGGTCTCCTGAGGGATCTCCTCCCAGACCTGGACTAAAGCATCCGCCAACTCCTGGACAGTCTGTGGTGCGACGTGGAATTGGTGGATGGAGCGAGACATGATGTCCCAGATGTCCTCAATTGGATTCAGGTCTGGGGAACGGGCGGGCCAGTCCATAGCATCAATGCCTTCGTCTTGCAGGAACTGCAGACACCCTCCAGCCACATGAGGTCTAGCATTGTCTTGCATTAGGAGGAACCCAGGGCCGACCGCACCAGCATATGTTCTCACAAGGGATTCTGAGGATCATTTCGGTACCTAATGGCAGTCAGGCTACCTCTGGCGAGGAAATGGAGGGCTGTGCGGCCCCCCAAAGCAATGCCACCCCACACCATTACTGACCCACCGTCAAACCGGTCATACTGGAGGACGTTGCAGGCAGCAGAACGTTCTCCACGGCGTCTCCAGACTCTGTCACATCTGTCGCATGTGCTCAGTGTGAACCTGCTTTCATCTATGAAGAGCATAGGGCGCCAGTGGCGAATTTGCCAATCTTGGTGTTCTCTGGCAAATGCCAAACGTCCTGCATGGCATTGGGCTGTAAGCACAACCCCCACCTGTGGACGTCGGGCCCTCATACCACCCTGATGGAGTCTGTTTCTGACCGCTTGAGCAGTCACATGCACATTTGTGGCCTGCTGGAGGTCATTTTGCATGGCTCTGGCAGTGCTGCTCCTGTTCCTCCTTGCACAAAGGTGGGGGTAGCGGTCCTGCTGCTGGATTGTTGCCCTCCTAGGGCCTCCTCCATGTCTCCTGATGTACTGTTTCCTGGTAGCGCCTCCATGCTCTGGACACTACGCTTACAGACACAGCAAACCTTCTTGCCAAAGCTCGTATTGATGTGCCATCCTGGATGGGCTGCACTATCTGAGACACTTGTGTGGGTTGTAGACTTCGTCCCATGCTACCACTAGAGTGAAAGCACCGCTAGCATTCAAAAGTGACCAAAACATCAGCCAGAAAGCAAAGGAACTGAGAAGTGGTCTGTGGTCACCACCTGCAGAACCACTCCTTTATTGGGGGTGTCTTTCTATATCATTTCCACCTGTTGTCTATTCCAGTTGCACAGCAGCATGTGAAATTGATTGTCAATCAGTGTTGCTTCCTAAGTGGACAGTTTGATTTTACAGAAGTGTGATTGACTTGGAGTTACATTGTGTTGTTTAGGTGTTCCCTTTATTTTTTTGAGCAGTGTATATTATATCTAATATTCAACACACCTATAGTTAACCTGTGATCAAATATTCTCCATGTAGTTAACCTGTTATCTAATATTTACTACCTCTTTAGTTAAACTGTTATCTAATATAATATATTTGATTATTATAATAATATATTATATCTAATATTCAATACACCTATTGTTATCCCGTTATCTAATACAGCATATTTGATCATTATAATAACCTAATATTGAAAATATAATATTCAACAGGTCATGCATTATGTGAAACCGTTAATCAGTAGAAAAGCTCATCCTGAACAGTGCCATGAACTGCTCCGCCTCTGTGGTGTCCGGGCTGAGGTCGGTAGAGCCCTCAGGAACCTTAAGGAGAACCTGAGCCACTTGGTCTTCAACACGTATAATGACAAACAGTCACACACTCTGAGAGCTCAGCCCTGCTGTCCACAAAGGTCAGCAGTAAAACAACCCCAGCGTCAGAGATAATACCCCAAACACCGGGTCAGGGCTGGGGGGGAACACCAACGACATGTCTCTAAAGGTCAGGGCCCGTCGCTAGCGCTAACCATTAGCTCTCAAAATATCTCCTTGGAAAAAACAGAAAGCTTTTAATCTGAACCATTTTTAACTCAGCATGACTGTTAATGGTTTATTAATCATAATTATAAATAATTTATTATGATTATATCATCTGAGCTGGAATAGCAGTGGATTATTCAAACCGCTAGCATTAGCACTGTTAGCATTAGCACTGCCTATATATGTAGGCTATGTATGTATATATATATATGTATACACACACACACATATATATATATATATATATATATATATATATATATATATATATATATATATATATATATATATATATATATATATATATATATATATATATATATATATAATATATATATAATATATATACTCTGCTTGCTCTCTCCAGCCAGGACTAGACTGACTTAAAGGATCCTTTAAATTAAGTAAAGACAGAGAGCAGAAGAGAGCAAGAGTTTAAAACTAAACAGAAAGTACCCCTCTGTGATTGACAGGCAAGATGGATTCCCTGAACCAATCAGCGAAAAGTTGCCCTTAGTGGTAGGAATTATACGGGAGCGGTCAAAATCTAAAGTGGTTCACAGGAGGCCGGCGCCGTGGACTGAAACAGATTCTCACCGCATATTTCACTCTCTAATCGCTGACGGATTGGGAGGCTATTTCAAACTAATTGAAGTCACAGAATAGCTCTTCAATCTTCCCTAGCGTTCAAGTCCAGGCTGCTGTACAGGAGGCATCTCCAAACGTCCACACTAAAGTGATGTGATAACATATTGCCGTTAGCCGTTAGCCATTAGCCAATAGCCGGGAGCTGTTAGCCGCTAGCTGCAGCAGAGGGGCCGCTGTCACGTTAAAATTGTACCGGGGGTGTCACGTTAAAATTGTACCGGGGGCGAAAATTGTACCGGCCTACGTCATCGTTTGTTTACATCCTGACAACCTGCCCGGCAACAGACGACGCGATGCAGAAAACATCTTTCCAAACGACGAAATAACATAATACAGATAGCGGATCGCTATCTGTATTATGATAGATAGCGATAACAATTGTTTTTACTTTATATTTGTATTGTATTTAATTGTTTAATCGAAACAATAAAAAAATTTGCCCGCGAAACGGGCGATTGCGTCAAATGACCCGTCAAATGACGTAGGAAGGTTCTTGAAACATAATACAGATAACGGATCGCTAGATAACACTTGTTTCGATTAAACAATTAAATACAATACAAATATAAAGTAAAAACAATTGTTATCGCTATCTATCATAATACAGATAGCGATCCGCTATCTGTATTATGTTATTTCGTCGTTTGGAAACATGTTTTCTGCATCGCGTCGTCTGTTGCCGGGCAGGTTGTCAGGATGTAAACAAACGATGACGTAGGCCGGTACAATTTTCGCCCCCGGTACAATTTTAACGTGACACCGCCCATTAGGTCGGATGGGTGGCCCCTCTGATGACCTGCTGAGAATTTCAAAGGCATGATTGTATGTTGTACGTTCTGGCATTTAATGTACGCACCTATTGGATGTTATACGTCCTGGCACTTATAGTACTTAGCATTATTTAGCATCTTTCCTGGCTACCTTTTTGTATATGGAGAATGGGTTAACCTAGCGATTGTTTGTGCTTGACACGTCTATGAACATCTTTACTGTACTGGCAGCAATATGTTGTTTCTCTTTCTTCTGAGAAAAGTATTTACTGCTAGTCGCTTTGGATAAAAGTGTCTGCTAAACGCCCTGGACTTAAATGTAAATAAAAAGACTGAATGACACTTATAAATCCCACAAAGAGATTCCTCACTCGTCGTTATTCTGGGGTCATTCTGCTATCCTTCAGCCGTCATTTGAAGCGGTTTGCATCTCTGCGTTGTTCGTGTCTTTGTAAACCCTGGTGTTCCTCTTGTGTTCCAGGAGAGCGGGGGGAACCGGGACAGACCTCCACACAGCGGGCCATGGCAGAGAGGACCCCTGCTGCTCAGAGCGGTGAGTGGGGAGGGACCCCTACAGGGACCCCCTAGAGAGACCCCCTAGGGACCCCCTAGTGACCCCCTAAGCTAGAGGGACCCCTACAGAGACCCCCTAGTGGGATCCCCTAGAGCGACCCCCTAGAGCAGGGCTCTACAGTGCGCCCATTTCACTCGCAATTTTTGCGAGTGAAATGTTTTAGCTTAGGGGCACGTGTGCTCCTGAACAAAACGGTTAGCAGAGAGCCCTGCCCTAGATGGACCCCCTAGTGACCCCCTAGGCTAGGGGGACCCCCTAGAGGGACCCCCAGACACACAGCCCTCAGGTCAGCCATGACGCTATGGGGTGAAGAAAACCTTCACCCCAGCACCTTCACACTATGATGGAAGCCAACCGTGGCTTCCACCCAGTGCTCCCAGCTGCAGCTCTTCCCTCTGTACTGGGAGTCGACAGTAACTTGGTCGGTGGTAATCAGGACCAGCATCTCTGTTTCCTCTGCTACAGGAAAAACAATCAATTATTTATGTTGTCATTATCGCTACAGCTGTGTGCCTGTTTCAGATAGAGAGAGAGAGAGAGAGAGAGAGAGAGAGAGAGAGAGAGAGAGAGAGAGAGAGAGAGAGAGAAGAGAGAGAAGAGAGAGAGAGAGAGAGAGAGAGAGAGAGAGAGAGAGAGAGAGAGAGAGAGAGAGAGAGAGAGAGAGAGAGAGAGAGAGAGAGAGAGAACAAGGTTAGACTAGTTAGAGAACTTGTTTCTAACCTGGTTGGACTAGTAAGAGTACACACCGACCAGACTAGTTGGAGACCACACTGATTGGGAAGAGACTAGTTAGGTAACAGACAAACTATATAGTGCATTGCTACTTAACATACGAGACAGCTACAGACATCCTCATGCCAGTACGGCATCTCTGCATTTAAATGAGAGGGAGAGAGAGGGGGAAGAGAGAGGTTTCTGAGACATCTTGGGTAATGATATGGAAATATGGTAACGTATAATATATTTATGAAAGGTCTTTCCTGGGTTGTTTGTTAGTCCGGTCTGTTGTGCACAGACTGACGGACGGGCTGAAGATAAAGTGGGCGAGAAGAGAGGAAGGACTCCTCCTCTTCATCACCCCTCCCTCCTCTTCTTCATTACTGCTCCCTCCTCCTCCCCCTCATCACTCCTCCTGGGTATACAGCGAGGTGGCGGTAACCCACCAAACATAATAAACATTATAAATATATAAATATTATAAATATGGAACGCATGGTAGGACTGCAGGCTCTAACCACCAGAGAGGGCGCACGGAATGCAGACACGCTCAATATTTCATGGAATACTTTAGCACCGCTCAGTCGAGATGGATGGAAGGGCGGTGGCTTACAGCTATCATAACGCTGGTTCAAACCGGTCTGACACCACTTCATACAGACCGTTCAAACCGGTCTGACACCACTTCATACAGACAGTTCAAACTGGTCTCACACCACTTCATAAAGACTTTTTTTTAAACAGGTGTGACACTATTTCATACAGACAGTCAAGCAGCTCTCACATGACTTCATACAGACCATTTTCAATCAGGTCTGATACCACTTCACACAGGCAGTTCAAACCAGTCTCATACCACTTCATACAGACCATATTTAAACAGGTGTGACACCACTACATAAAGACGGTTAAAACAGGTGTGACACCACTTCTTACAGACAGTTTTTAAACAGGTCTGACACCACTTCACACAGACCGTACAGTTCCTAACAGGTCCCTTACAGGTAGAGATAGGAGTAATGAAGAGTCACATCTCTAAGGTAAAGAATTACTTTAGCTCCTTGATCTATCGATCAAGACTGGAATCTCTTTCTAATACTCTCCTAGTAATGTCTCTTGCTTCCCTCTGCCTCACCTTCTCCCTCAACCTTAGGCCCAATCCCATTTCTACCCCTTACCCCTTCCCCTTTCCCCTTCAAAACAAGGGGGAGGGGGAAGGGGAAGGGGAAGGTTTAAGGGGTAGAAATGGGATTGGGCCTTACCCTCACCCTCACTCTTGCTCTCGTCGTAGAGTTAGGGGGTCCGGGTAAGCGAGTGAGGGGTGTTCAGGTTAAGGGCCAGAGAAGAGGGTTAGGGTATTAGTTCAGGGTAAGACATCAGACTTTTCCCATAAAGGGAACGCACTCCACCCCTCTCAGAGTGGAGTTTACTCCGAACTGGACAGAGGTTAAGACAGGAGAGGAGGATGAGAGGAGGCAGATGAAAGAGGGTTTGTGAGGGAGATGAGAGCCAGCAGAAGTGCCGCTGGGGCCGTTGTGATCACCAGCGTCTGTCAGATATTCAGGAAAATAAACAATAAGCAAAGGCTTCAGGAGCCTTGGAGCCCGTGCTCCGCCAGCGGCCCGGAGCCATCTGATGCTGCCTGATATTAACTTTATATTAGCTCACCTCGGGCCCTGGTTGCCTTATTACAGCGCATTTAAACATTTAAATCTGTCTTCTAGGGGAATCGTCACACTCGGCTGTTTACTACTATCAGAGTGTGCTGTGTATTTTATACAATAACACAGTAATGCTCTATATTTGTGCTGTTTATTTATACTATGCCAGAGTACTGCTTTATAGTTGTGCTGTGTATTTTATACTATAACAGAGTACTGCTCTATACTTGTACTATGTACTTTATACTTTAACAGAGTACTGCTCTATACTTGTGCCGTGTATGTTATACTGTTAACAGAGTATTGCTTAATTGTTGTTAAATATGTGCAGTCAACAAAGTTTCTGTAAACTATTTGTCAACAAATTGGACCATTGATAAACATTTTCCAAATCCAAACAATTGAAAAACAAATCTCAGTTCAGTGATGCCAATTATTCCATTTTAACGTGATTTTACCGTGGATAATGAGTTTATGTTGCAGCTGCTTTTATTAGGAAGTATATTAGGCTATCAGGTTATAAATATCAATGATTGTATCGATTACTGTATTAGATGGATGAATATATAGATTAGGATATTAGGGCTAATGTAGATAGATTAGGGTAGTAGGGTGAGAGTAGATGGATATAGGTTAGATTAGGGTATCAGGGTGAGTATAGATGGACGTAGATTATATTATATTAGGGTAGTCGGGTTAGTGTAGATGGATATAGATTTGATTTGGGTATTAGGGTTAATGTAGATTGATATATAGATCAGATTTGATTAGAGTATCAGAGTTAATGTAGATTGGTATAGATTTGATTCGATTATATTATGGTAGTAGGGTGAGTGTAGATGGATATAGATTAGGGTATCAGAGTTATTGTAGATTTATATAGATTAGATTAGAATAGGGTATCAGAGTTAATGTAGATGGACAGAGATTAGATTAGATTAGTAGAGTGAGTATAGATGGATATAGATTTGATTAGGGTATCAGAGTTAATGTAGATTGATATAGATTAGATTAGGGTATCAGAGTTAATGTAGATTGATATTGATTAGATTAGGGTATCAGAGTTAATATAGATAGATATAGGTTAGATTAGGGTACCAGATGAATGTATAGATCCACTAATTGGTATCCCATGCAGGATGTAGGGTTGGGCGACATCCGTCCGTTCCACGCTGCCGCCTCCCCCCTGAGCAGGGAGGGAGGCGGCCGGGGAGCGAGGTATGCTGGGGCATCGAGTGTAGAGGAAGGGGGAAGGTTGTCAGTTTGAATCGGCTCAGGGCTGGAGTGTGTCAGGGTCCAAAGATAGAGTTTCTGAAGGATGAGGCTAGTGACTCACCGTCACCATTAGCACTGCGCTAACTGAGGTCAGAGGTGACTCAAGATTTATTTTAGGGCGAGGACGGTGTGCTAATGCTAATGCGATATGCTAATGCACTGGCTGGTTGTTTGCCAGCATATGTTGACGAGCTAGACGGAACATCGCTGGCATTTGGCTGCCATTTGATCGTCACAGAGCCGTTTCCTCGCTGTTGAGTTGTGTAGAAATAAACACTAAATATCACTCAAACATGTGAGCTTCATTCATGGTCTGTCGGATTACCTGTCCAATTACAGCAACCTAACACGTAGTAATTAACATTAACAATTGCATTAATCTATCATGTCGTTATTAACATTAACAATTACATCAACCTACCATGTAGTAATGAACATTAACAATTACATCAACCTAACATGCTGAAGGTATCACATGTAACCTAGTTAGGAACTTGGTTTGCTTATGACATGTAACTTGGAGTCTTCAGTTTAGTTATCACATGTAACCTGGAGTCTTTGGTTTAGTTATCACATGTAAACTGATTAGGAACATGCTTATCCTTTATTATTATTATTATTTATGTGAATCGCTTTGGATAAAGGCGTCTGATAAACGCCCTTTATGTAAATGTAGAACGTGGTTAAGATATCAAATGAACTTGGTTAGGATAGGAACATGGTTTAGTTATCACATGTCACCTGTAGAAGCAGAAGGAACATGAGATAAGGTACCCCTGTGTGGACTGTCCTGTTTTCCTGTTGCCGAAGACAACACAAGGGAATAACAAAATGTCTTCGGTAACACAAAGGTACACAACATGTCCTAGGTAGGAAGAATGTTAAGTTTGAGAAAAACATGAGGACTACCAGCAGGCACAGCTCCATACCTCTCTCCCTCGCTCTCTCCCCTCTCCCCTTTCTATCTCCTCTCTCTCTCTCTCTCTCTCTCTCTCTCTCTCTCTCTCTCTCTCTCTCTCTCTCTCTCTCTCTCTCTCTCTCTCTCTCTCTCTCTCTCTCTCTCTCTCTCTCTCTCTCTCTCTCTCTCTCTCTCTCTCTCTCTCTCTCTCTCTCTCTCTCTCTCTCTCTCTCGCTCTCTCTCTCCCTCCCCCTCACTCCTGTCTCCATCCCCTCAGCTCGGCATGGGACATGATGAATGTAGTGAAGGAGTTTCAGACCATGACAAAGCCATATTTTAATTGATTTATCTTCTGTGTGGTTCTTTCAATGGGGTTTCGTTACAGTGATGGCAGCTCTAAGACTGAGCCGGAGATATCGAGGCCACCTCTCGGAGTGAGGCTGATATATGTAGGCTGCCTCTCGGAATGAGGCTGAGATATTGAGGCCACCTCTAGGACTGAACCTGAAAGATGGCTGCCTGCATCTCCTAGATCTGTCTCCAGCTAGCAGGCCTAGCTCTGACTCCAGCTAGCAGGCTTAGCTCAGACTCCAGCTAGCAGGCCTAGCTCTGTCTCCAGCTAGCAGGCTTAGCTCAGACTCCAGCTAGCAGGCCTAGCTCTGAATCAAGCTAGCAGGCCTAGCTCTGTCTCCAGCTAGCAGACTTAGCTCTGTCTCCGGCTAGCAGGCTTAGCTCTCACTCCAGCCAGCAGGCCTAGCTCTGTCTCCAGCTAGCAGGCTTCGCTCCGATTCCAGCTAGCAGGCTTAGCTCTCACTCCAGCTAGCAGATCTAGCTCTGTCTCCAGCTAGCAGGCTTAGCCCTCACTCCAGCTAGCAGGCCTAGCTCTTGCTCTTGGCCAGTTAAGCGTTAAGAGAGGTTATCGTGTGAAGGTTTAGGACCGCCGCTTCTCAGAGATGAAACAGAGATCCCAGGTGACAAAGAGCATAAAGTAATGAGTTTGGAAGGCCAAGCTTTCTGGCAGTATTGGTCCAAATCCTTTTAGCTGAAGAGGGCTTGGCAGTTGTTCTGTCTCTCCGGCAATGGAGAGAAGGAGCCCAACTCGAGCTGCAGCTGTTTCGGGGCAGCTGCTGGTCTCTGTGTGTTCTGGCAGGAGGAGAGGATTTGTAACAGAGCTATCTAACTGATCACTGTCCCCTCGGTCCAACTGGAGGCTTTACCCCCAACTGACCCGCTGTGAACATGATAGGCCGCCTGGTGTCAGGAGGATACACTATACTGGGTGGAGCTGGGTGGAGGATCTCCTCCTGGTGTCAGGAGTATACACAATACTGGGTGGTGGAGCTCCGGGTGAAGCTGGGTGGAGGACCTCCTCCTGGTGTCAGGAGGATACACTATACTGGGTGGAGAAGCTCGTGGTGGTGTTGGGTGGGGGACCACCTTGTCTAGCTGGATGGGGGACCACCTTGTCTAGCAGTCTAGCTCCTTCAGCTTTGCCTTAGATAATATTTCAGCAGAGCTGTTACAGACAGTGCTGGCATCAGTTAAGATAGGGCTAACCTGAGCTGCCACAGCCAAAAAGACGCCTCAATCACCGTCTCTGCTTCTTCTGAAGTATCCCCGTATCTTTAGTCTGACAGAAGAGACCACCATGTTTGTAGTCTGACCGAAGTGACCACCATGTTTGTAGTCTGAGGTTTGAAGCGCCTTTCATCTTGCTGATGCGGCTCTATCGACCAAACAACCGAAGCTCAGTAGATCCATGTAAATCGTGCTGTTTAGCACCCACTTGATTTATCGACAGCTGTTGCGAGTGGCCCTCCGACCTCCAATGTTATTTAACTCTGGGACAAATACCTCCTCTACACGATTCATCGGGAGCACAAAGGTGTTTTTTGGCACTCCCCGGGGCCTCCCTGCCAATCACAGAGCGTTGATTGGATTAGTGCCAGCTCCTTTGCCCGAGCTTCCGCTGAGCGATCAGAGATTAGACGAGTGTGAAGTTCACCTCCCTCTCACAAAGACAGCTCGGTCCGGAGAGGAGCCTGACGCGGCGGCGGACCAGAGAGGAATGCCAACGAGGCCGTCGCTGTCGGCTGCTCCCAGGATGTGCCGGGAATGCAGGAACACCGCTGGGATCCCAGCGGGGCCGGTGACCGCGGGTGGAGGAATATAGAACACTGTACACTGAAATATTGAAGGGCGCTGTATGAGCCTTGGAGCACGGTGATCCTTAAAGAGTCCAGACATCTGGAGTGAGATGTCATTCTTATGTCCAGGATTCCAGATCCTTGTCCATATCTTAAAGGTGGAGCAGGGCATTTCTCTTTGTGTAGCATCGGGTAGGAGGTGGAGCAGGACATGTCTATGGGTGTAGCATCAAGTAGGAGGTGGAGCAGGACATGTCTCTGGGTGTAGCATCAGGTTCTAGTAGGTGGAGCAGGACATGTCCCTGGGTGTAGCATTAGGTAGGAGATGGAGCAGGACATGTCTCTGGGTGTAGCATCAGGGAGGAGGTGGAGCAGGACATGTCCCTGGGTGTAGCATCAGGTTCTGGGAGGAGGTGGAGAATGTCCTTGGGTGTAGCATCAGGTTCTGGGAGGAGGTGGAGAATGTCCTTGGGTGTAGCATCAGGTTCTGGGAGGAGGTGGAGCATGTCCTTGGGTGTAGCATCAGGTGTAATGATCCATCTCCACCTCCGGTGAAGCAGGATTCATCCCGGCTCTTTTAAGACTTGACAACATCTGAACAAACATTCTTCTACTCTGAAGAAAAGGAACTAGAACGCGAAGGCACTTCGAGCCTAGGCATTTGAGAATAATTTTATTATCCCTCATTTTCCTTATGGTGTCATCATGAATAGTGTGTTGTTGTGATAAATTACAGTAGGCCTACTTTATTGGTTGGTTGATGTGAGAGTTGAGGACCAATGGGAGAGGACATTTCCATATCTCCTCAGAATGAATAATTTGTACTTCTCAACCCCATCTGAATAAAGAGAAAGTGTAAAAGCCGACCAAATGAAATATAAAGTTTGCAATATGAGCTGTTTGTTTCAGATCAACACTTAGATGATTACAGCAGACAACAGAATCATCACTTTGGACTACTGGTGTTGTGACTTTTGGTAATACTAGAATTATTCATTGTTACAGTGGACTCTTTGATAGTTTGAAAATTATTCTAGTCTATCTTTTCCAATGATCATAGTTTGTACTTAAAATTGACTATTTTATAGGCCTACTTATAATAATGGCTATAGTTTACCTTGAACAATGACTTTAGTCTATATTTACTAATGACTGTTAATACGTAATCATTATTGTGCTGTACCAGTTCCTGTCCGTCCAACTGAACTATTATAGACATTGGTATGTAGGATACTGTAGCTTTAGCTAGTAGCTAGCTAAAACAGTGTTAGCTAGCTAGCTAGCTCTGTGAACTAGCTCGTCAGCCTGTGGCTGTGTCTCAATACAGGGTACGCATCCTTCGAGACAAATGCAGCCTTCTTTCCCGGATTTGAAGGATACATCAGATGTATCCTTCACGGCCCAACATATCCCGATTCATTGCGCGTTGGATTTTTTTCAGAAATGGCGTCAGAGAGATTGGAAGCGGCAGTTGCAGCAAATTACACATTCAATGACAAAACTATGTAAAAACATTTTTTTATATTTAATATAATATAATTATAATTTAATTTTAAATTTGTAACTTTTTTGTCAAAGTTCAATTTCATTAACACAAGCCATAAAACGTTAAACTAATTAACGTTCTATTTTACATAATTATTATATAACCGAATCAGAATCAGATAACTTCATTGATCCCCGGGGGGAAATTGTTTTGTTCCAGGTGCGGATAGAAACTAGAAGCTAGAAATAGAAACTACAAGCATAGAAGATAAGATTATAAACAATAGAAAATTATAAATAAAATACGATAAAAAAAATTAAGAATAAAGTAAGAAGTGGACATCTAAGTGAGAGTTGACATCTCTGAATGGGTTATATAAAACGGGTTCCAAATTTCTCCTCCGCCGTCCGGTTTGAACCGCAGCTGTCAGGGTTGCTAGGTGACAGGAGCGGCGCGTTATCACGCATGTTACGCAAACTTGAAATGCTCCGTAGGGCAGACCGTCTCATTTAAAAACGTTTGTTCGGCCTTCAGTCCGGCCTACGAAGGCCACACCTTCATAGACCGCGTCCTTCGGAGGATGCGTCCCCTGAATTGAGACACAGCCTGTGTCTGTAGTTTCTATTTCCTGTTCCATCAAAGTCTGGTTCTGAATGATGGATGAGGTTATGTGCGCTGCCCCCCCTCCGCCCCCACACCAGCTGCTGGGCTGGGGACTCCTCACCTGGTATCTTTGTTTCTGCAAGTGTCCAATGAGGAGTGAGGAGTGAGGAGTGTGGAGTGGTCTCGCTGGTGATCACTTCACTGAGGCCTCCAAGTATCTGGTTAGTTAGGATTGATTAAAGGCTGAGGCTATTTGCACCCCTGGTACAATTATCATAATGCTATTTGTACCCTGGTGCCATTTAGAAATGAATGCTATTGGTACCCTGGTAAAATCTGTATATGCACAAAGAAATGTGTTCTATTAATTTATTTTACCAATGCAAATATCAATGTATGCTATTTTCAACCCGGTGCATTACACAATGTAAAAAAAAATAAGAACTTTTGCAGACAAATTAAACCTTAGAGAGGTTCTCTGAACGTTTTTAAGTACAAATACTTTTTTTAAACACCCATTATTGCCTAGGATAGCATTGAGAATAGTTACGCTATTTTGCATTGTTACCCTCCTCATCCGTTGTTCTACGCAAGTATAACAGCTTACTTTAACCTTTGAGATATTGGCAGAATCAGATGTAATGTGTTAGTATTCTCCAAGTCTTATGGCTTTTCTTCAGAATATCAGGGAGGCACTGAATTTGAAACTTTATGACACAGGTGGTCTGGCTTGCTGACTAAAAAGCGTCGGGATCATAAAAGCGTGACAATCTGACAAAGGCGTAAATCTGACAATAGACGGAATCGGTCCGCAACCTCTTCATTACAGAGTTAGCGTCACTACCGCTTGGGCCTCTGTGGCCACACAGTTATCTGCCGTTTTACTCATCTAAACTATATTACGTTACAACTAAGAACTTTGTACATTATGTATCTTATCAGACTTCATGACATCTAACAAAAAAAACAGGCTACATAGAATATATAAAATACATGAACCCCATTCATATAAAGTACATGAATGCCCGGGAATGTGCAAAGTACATGAATGCCCGGGAATGCGCACGCATGCACGATGCCCATGCACATGGCAAAGGGTGTTTTTAGCTCAACTGTGTGGCCAAGGCTAAAAGTACCAGGGGTAAGAATAGACACATAGTTAATGAAACCTGCTGCTACCTGCTGCTACCTCTATGTTAAACCTGCTGGCCTTAACATAGAGCTGTCCCTAAACCTAGCCATATCCATAAACTTATGGATAGGATATCCCTTAACCTTATCAATATATCCCTTAACGTATACTTATGCCTTAACCTAGACTTTCTATACCTGTCCCTAAACCTAGATATTTCCCTTAACCTAGACTTTCTAAACCTGTCCATAAAGCTAGAGCTTTCCCTTAACCTAGACATTTCCCTAAACCTAGTCCTATCCATAGACTTAGATCTATCCTTTAATGTAGACATTTCCCTTAGCCCAGACCTGTCCCTTATCCTAGATCTCTTACTTAACCTATATATGTTTGTGTGTTTGGGTGAGTGTGTGTGTGTGTGTGTGTGTGGGGGTGAATATTTACCTATGGGCATGTATTTTTACAGGGTACATAGGGTACATGTGTGGGCGTGTGCATGTGTGTGCATGTCAAGATGAATGGACTGTGTTCCTCCTGACTGACGCCACACAGATCTACTTGTCCTTCGGTTGCCATAGAAACTGCTGTTTTGATAACAACTAGTGCGGCAGTGGAAGTGTGTGAGGCGTCACGGCCCCTCTCTGGCGCTGTGTGGGTAAAATAACTCTGAACTCAGAGAGCGAACCTTTCATTTAGAAAGCCATCCTCCCTATCTAGTAGACGAGTTAGAGAGCCCTCCTCCCTAACTAGTGGACCTGTTAGAAAGACCTCCTCCCTATCTAGTAGACGAGTTAGAGAGCCCTCCTCCCTAACTAGTGGACCTGTTAGAAAGACCTCCTCCCTAACTAGTAGACTGGTTAGAGAGCCCTCCTCCCTAACTAGTGGACCTGTTAGAAAGACCTCCTCCCTAACTGGTGGACCTGTTAGAAAGACCTCTCTCCTCCCTAAATAGTTGACGTGTTAAAGCCCTCTCTCCTCCCCAACTAGTGGACATGTTAAAGCCCTCTCTCCTCCCCAACTAGTGGACATGTTAAAGCCCTCTCTCCTCCCCAACTAGTGGACATGTTAAAGCCCTCTCTCCTCCCCAACTAGTGGACATGTTAAAGCCCTTCTCCCTAACTAGTAGACGCGTTAAAGCCCTCTCTCTTCCCTAACTAGTGTTCCTCGAACTCACTTGACTCCTTAGCTCATACAGTCAGCTCCTCACAGCCGTAACGTTCTCAGGGTCAGTGGTTCCCAACCTTTGACTCCTCATCGTCATCAAGCGTTTGGCGGACCCCCCCCAGACACAGACATATAGTTCAAGACCCCTATGTGTCCGGGAGGAGGCCAGCGGCCCTTTATAATGCCGGCACTAGCTTAATGAAGATCTCACAGAGTCGCTCTGTCTCCCCTCTCAGTCCCTATAGTGTGCCGTTTCTTAACATGCTGTATATTAGATGAGGATGATGCTACAGGTACAAGCTAGCAATAGCATGTAAAGATCTGACATACCATTATTCATGCTACCAAGCTATTGCATGTTCATATCTTAGAATGTATGTTAGGTTACAGAGCAGTACAGACTGACAGGGATTATGAATATCTGAATTGGCTGCAGATGTTTTGGTGAGAAGGTTTACCTCACCACTGACCTTGGAGGAATCGGTGAAACCTGCGTCAGAAATGTCCTCCTCTCCTGGTTTATCAGCAGACAATACCCAGCTGACGTCAGCACCCCGCCGTGTGTGTGTGTGTGTGTGTGTGTGTGTGTGTGTGTGTGTGTGTGTGTGTGTGTGTGTGTGTGTGTGTGTGTGTGTGTGTGTGTGTGTGTGTGTGTGTGTGTGTGTGTGTGTGTGTGTGCTTCACCATCGGTAGAATCTGCTAAAGAGTTTTTGTTGTGTTGACAGCAGATTCTGCAGATTGGTTCATATTTTGACGACTCAATAAGTATCAGTGCGCATGGGACAGGAGTTTCATAATGCTCTACAGAATACACTGGTATACAGCCTCATAACATGAAGCTCTAAGCTGCATCATACTTTAGCTATAGCATGCTGAGATCTTAATGCTACACTAGCTATATGCTACAACTTTATATTGAGCTGTTTCTTAACATGCTGTATAGTGGATGGGGGCCTGCCCGTAATTCCGACACCTCATTGTTCCGACGTCTCAATGGTCCGAAATATTTCCCATTAGATCAACATGCCACTATGCCGACGGTTCAGTGTTACGAAAACGGAACCCATTGGTCCGAAGGGCCGCTTGTCCGACTTTTCAAAAAGGAGGCGCATTAGGCAGACGGTTCAATATGGCGAATAGGCCTACATATAAAGACTTTTATACCTCACTCGCGCTCTCTCTCTCTCTTTTGTCACTTTGCTCTCCAATATTCATTGTGAACATGATATGTAGGCCTAGGTTGTATTTTGGTGCAGAGAGAGAGAGAGAGAGAGAGAGAGAGAGAGAGAGAGAGAGAGAGAGAGAGAGAGAGAGAGAGAGAGAGAGAGAGAGAGAGAGAGAGAGAGAGAGAGAGAGAGAGAGAGAGAGAGAGAGACAGAGAGACAGAGAGAGAGAGCCAGAGAGACAGAGAGCCAGAGAGAGAGAGAGATGTTTATATGTAGGCCTATTCAGCATATTGAACCGTTGACCTAATGTGCTTCTTGTTTGACTTGTCGGACAAACGGCCCTTCGAAACAATCGGTTCCGTTTTCGTAACACTGAACCGTCGGCATAGTGGCATGTCGATCTAATGGGAAATATTTTGACTATGGAGACGTCGGAACAATGAGGCGTTGGAATTACGGCATGGCACCATTGGATGAGGATGTTGCTATAGCTACAGGCTAGAAAAAGTATGCTAAGATCTTTCATGCCTATATAGCTTCATGCTACCAAGGTATTGAATGCTAATATCTTAGCATGCTTGGATTCTGCTGCAAATACATGTGACCAAACTATTATGTGCAAATATTTTAGGAGGCTAAATCAGCTATAAGCGTCTGCTGTACATTGCAACATGCTATGTGGGTAAGGATGTGTGTATGCAACCATCGTGTGTGTGTCTGTGTGTATGTGTGTGTGTGTGTTTGTGTCTGTGTGTGCGTCTGTTTGTGTGTGTGTTTCCTCATTGTTCCCCGTCAAAGAAGGTGGAATAATGAATCCATCACTGCTTTCTGCTTATAGCGAGAGGAGGGGCTTGCGTCACTATACGTTATCAAAAGGTATTTCTAAGGCATTATTAAACGCTTTAAGTAGCTCCTTAAATGGCCGTCCAAACTGCTGCCTTTCAGCCGTTGTGGAATCCAACGTCGATTCAAATCAATACGCGTTTACAGCCAGGGGCTGGCCTTGTGCGTGTGCATGGACGTGTGTGTGTGTGTGTGTGTGTGTGTGTGTGTGTGTGTGTGTGTGTGTGTGTGTGTGTGTGTGTGGTGTGTGTGTTGTGTGTGTGTGTGTGTGTGTCTGTGTGTGTGTGTGTTGTGTGTGTGTGTGTGTGTGTGTGGCGTTGTTGTGCCTGTGTGTGTGTGTGTGTGGTGTGTGTGTGTGTGTGTGTGTGTGTGTGTGTGTGTGTGTGTGCGCGTGCGTGTGTCTGTATGTGTGTGCACGTGCCTACGTGTCTTTTCTGAAGTGCTCTGAATTTCGTTGTGTCAGCGATGTTCTCTCTGCTATACAGGGGGTGAAAACAGGGTGAGGCAAAGCTCTCTTCCTCTCTCTCTCTTCCTCTCACACTCTCTCTCCTCTCGCTCCCTCTCTCTCTTCCTCTCTTCCTCTCTCTATATATATATATTTATATACATAAAGACAGTCTTTGTCTCGCTCTCTCTCTATCTATATTCTGACTATCTATACATAGTATGTCTCTCTCTTACATATAAACCTCTCTCTCTCACTCTCTCTCTCGCTCAATCTGTGTGACTCATATCTCTCTCTATCTCTGTTGTCGCTCCCCCCCCCCCCCCCCAGCCCTCTCTAACTATTCCGCTGTGAACGTCCAGATAGAGATATGTTGGGATTTCTCGCTCCCCGGTCCTGACAAGATAAGCTGGGGAACATTTCATATCACGCCATTATATTGTTTAATTCAGATTAGTGGAGATTTGAGCACATATCTCCTCACCCGTGGAAACACCAAGGGAGGATTGTTTTGTGTTTAGGACCAGAAGTTGTGTTGGGTTGGATGTTTTATTCAGTACGTCTGTGGTCTCGGAACCGCGGGTTGATTGATGGGAGATGTGATGAACATCAGAGGATTACAACACATTGTTCTGCTTCCTCTGTTCCACTGAGGATCAATAAACAATTCATCAACCAACACTGAACCATTCATCAACCAACACTGAACCCAGCCATTCATCAACAACCCATACATCAACCAACACTGAACCATTCATCAACCAACACTGAACCCAGCCATTCATCAACAACTTATACATCACAAACTCATTAATCAACCAACACTGAACCCAGCCATTCATCAACAACCCTTTCATCAACCAACACTGAACAATTCATCAACCAACACTGAACCCAGCCATTCATCAACAACCCATTCATCAACCAACACTGAACCATTCATCAACCAACACTGAACCCAGCCATTCATCAACAACTCATACATCAACTAACACTGAACCCGTCCGGGTGTTCACTGATCAAACCCTGTATGCAGATCAATGGAGATGAAGGTTGGGGTTAGACACACATTTCAGCTAATAGGAGTGGTTAGACACATAGGTTTAGCAGGTTAGCTAGTAGGTAGGGTTAGGTAGTAGGTAGGGGTAGGTAGTAAGGTTAAGCAGGTGAGCTAGTAGGTAGGGTTAGGTAGTAGGTAGGGGTAGGTAGTAAGGTTTAGCAGGTGAGCTAGTAGGAAGGGTTAGGCAGTAAAGTTTAGTAAGTTAGCTAGCAGGTAGGCTAAGGCAGCAGGTTTAGTAGGGTAGGCAGTGGGTAGGGGTAGGTAGTAAGGTTTAGCAGGTGAGCTAGTAGGTAGGGTTAGGTAGTAGGTAGGGGTAGGTAGTAAGGTTTAGTAGGGTAGGCAGTAGGTAGAGTTAAGCAGTAGGTTTACGAGGGTAGATAGTAGGTGGGGTTAGGCAGTAAGTCCTCCAGCATGCGGCGGACTGCTCCAGGAGCTGATTAATGGTTCCCGGGGGAACAGGACAATGTGTTTACTACAACACTTTGATGCTGTTTACAATGTGGAGGTGGTGCATTGGACCAGCCTGCTGCACACTCTGGGGTTTAATTAGAGCGCTAACGAGATAGTGGCCCGGCCTCACCCTCACCGCTATGGCAGACACACTCAGCACTTCAATTATTTTCATAGTTTTGTTCAACAGGTTTTTCTTTCATCGGATTGTGCCTCATTCATCACATTTCTTCATTGGAACTTATTTTATATTCTTCACCTTGTGCTAGTTCGTTAGCGTACTGTTGGTAGCTTAGTGCTAATTAATTTGTGTACTGTTGGTAGCTTAGTGCTAATTAATTTGTGTACTGTTGGTAGCTTAGTGCTACTTCATTTGTGTACTGCTGGTAGCTTAGTGATAGTAGCTTAGTGTACTGTAGGTAGGTTAGTGCTAGTTCCATAGCGTATTGATGTTATTTATCGTACTGTTTGCAGCCTAGTGCTAGTAACTTAGCCTACTGTTGGTAGCTTAGTGCTAGTAGCTTAGCATACTGTTGGTAGTTGAGTGCTAGTAGCTCAATACTACTAGCTTAGAGCTGTATCACTTTAAGGAAACAGGCTAAACATGACCTCATCAACAGGCTAAACATGACCTCATCAAGAGGCTAAACATGACCTCATCAACAGGCTAAACATGACCTCATTGGTATCCGCGGGTCATTCCGACATACCGCCACTCCGACATTGACGTCTAATTGTCGTAATGGCGGTGTCACGTTAAAATTGTACCGGGGGCGAAAATTGTACCGGCCTACGTCATCGTTTGTTTACATCCTGACAACCTGCCCGGCAACAGACGACGCGATGCACAGAAAACATGGTTTCCAACGACGAAAAAACACATAATACAGATAGCGGGATCGCCGTCTGTTATTAGATAGATAGCGATAACAATTGTTTTTACTTTATATTTGTATTGTATTTAATTGTTTAATCGAAAACAATAAAAAATTTGCCCGGTTTCGCGGGCAATTTTTTTTATTGTTTCGAATTAATAAGACAGATTAAATACAATACAAAATTTAAAAGTAAAGAACAATTGTTATCGCCTATCATTTTTATGTTTCAGTCGTTTATGGAATACATCAGTTTTCTAGCCATATCGCGTCGTCTGGTTTCGCCCGGAGCAGGTTGTCAGGCACGTGTAAACAAACGATGACGTAGTAGCGACGTTACCGTAGGGTACAATTTTCGCCCCCGGGTACAATTTTTAACGTGACAGCTGGCACTTCCATTGATTGAGAAACGTCCCACCACTCCGACAATTTTTGTTTCCATTGTCGGGAATGGCGGGTACTTTCCTTTTTTGGAAACGTTCCGCCATTCCGCACATAACGCACGGCCGGGCCCGTTTTCAGCCAAGCGGGAACGAGGAGAGAGGAGGCTGGGTGGTCACCTCCGCGCGAGCCGCGGCGTCTCGCCCGTGTGTGGGACAGTAGGACAAACAAACTCTCTCTCACTCACCCTCACCACGCGTCAACTCATGCACGCACGCACGCACGCACGCACACACACACACACACACACACACACACACACACACACACACACACACACACACACACACACACACACACACACACACACACACACAACACACAACACACAACACGGACACAGTGACAGTGCGCTCGTGGCACCACAACAACACACTCATTCCCACTCGGACTTAATGGACAGCGGGAGGGGGGGGGCTTTCGGGTTCTGTTGAATCTGTGTGTAATTGTTTATTATATGCCGCCTGTGATGGGCGTGTTTTGAGTTCAGTGAAATACAGAGACTCAGACTAAGTAGCGACTTTGATTATTGCTTCCCTGGACGCACCAGTGAGCGCGAGCCTAGCGTCCGCCTGCAGCAGGACTGCGTTGGTGCCAGTTCCTTCTCTATATCCTTATTGTAAGGGAAAATTGTTACAAACTTGACATCGGAGTGTGTGATTGTAAATGGCGAGACTTTGTGTTTGTGTTTATTTATTAAAGCTTCCACTGAACTGTATCGCATCCGTACACATGTCTTAAAACATAAAAAAAAAAAAAAAAAAAAAAGCCTTGTCGGAATGGGCGCGACGAAACTGTCAGAAGGCAGGACGTTTGCATGTCGGAATGGTGGTATGTGCTGAATGGTGAACATGTCTGAATAGTAGAATGTCGGAATGGCGATATGTCGGAGTGGCAGCATGTCGGAGTGGCAGCATGTAACCGACCTCATTACCATGACCTAATCACCAGGACCTCATCACCCTGACCTCATCACCAGGCTAAACATGACCTCATCACCATGATCTAATCACCAGGACCTCATCACCATGACCTCTTCACCAGGCTAAACATGACCTCATCAACAGGCTAAACATGACCTCATCACCATGACCTCATCACATGACCTCATCACCATGACCTCGTTACCAGGATAAGCATGACCTCATCACCATGACCTAATCACCAGAACCTCGTCACCAGGCTAAACATGACCTCATCACCATGACCTCTTCACCATGACCTCGTCACCAGGACCAATCAGATCCCAGATCTAGAGGTCCTGGGGGTCAAAGTTATCTGCCCCAGAGAAGAAGACCAGACATAAACATCGGTCCACAATGAGCATACATCAACGATGGACACTTTGGAAGGGAACAAAACCTCTCACATCACATCAGGTATTGATTTCAGCGTTGCGGCCGCAATCAGCCAGCGGCCGTTCCAGAGCTCCTCTCGTCTCCATCACCATGGCGATCGAAGGCCAATAAGGAGCGGACATATTTGTCCCCCGGGAGTGTCTGTGAAAGTGGCCATCTTGACTCCTCCCTGGGGGACCCTCCCCCCTCCATTATGCCCCGCCCCCTCTCGTCGTCCCCTCTCACCGCCGCGCTCTCTGCTCTGTCTACCGCATCCATTCTGCTTCTTTCTTACCATGGAAACCTAACATCTGTATAACCCTGTTGTATTGTTAATGTTGATAATGTTGTGTTCTTGTTGAAAGTAGTTCAAAACGGGTCGCTTTTAACTCACTTTATTTGTTAAAGTATTTCGGTATGGTAACTATGAAGCAAAAGGGAGGGAATTGTATCTAATGCGTGGAAAAAAGTACCGTAGAGCTACTTCAAGCCCCGGGGCTTAGGCCCGAGGCCCTCTGCGGTTCTGCCTAATATGTTTCTCTGACCTCATCTGGCTCCAGGTGCTGCGTTAGTATCGAGTAGGCATGGCCTATGCGAAGTAGGCGTGGTCTGTGTGAAGTAGGCGTGGCCTACATGTGACGTGCTGCGGGTTTCTGCGGTCTGCTATAAAAGACGCTGCCTTCTGTGGCTGGGGTAGATATTACAGCTTGTGTGTATGTTTGATCCTACTCCCTGTGTGACTGTGTGTAGAATATTACAGCTTTATGTGCTTATTTACGTAACAAAAATATTTTTACAACATCATCCAATCCATGTTAGTAAGTTGATAAAACTTTCAACCATTACCACATTTATAATGTCGTTCATGCATCCACATTAACAGCACTTATGTTCGTGACATAAGGTGCTGTTTGTGGACATATAATAGTAGAAAAAGAAAACAAATATGGAAATCGCAGAGAGACAATTATGAAACACTAATGGAGTTGGTTAGATAGAGTGCCATGGAAGGGTCTAGTTCTACCGTTAGTCTTGGTAGATTTATGGCGATTTACTCTGGAATAGAATCACCTTCCTGGGGAATTAACCTCACAGCCGATAATGAAACGTAAAACGAGTTTTTGTAAGGGCAATAGGTTGAGAGTATTGATCGCTGAGGAGATAACATCGTGGTCTATTTGGTCTCTCTGAAACCCGGACAGAGAAAATAACAGGTTCCTCTGCAGCGGGGGCTGGTGCTTCATGCCATAATCCAAGTGTGTTACTTTATAAAACTGACGCGCGCGACGTCTCCAGGTACTAGTGTAGCTGAGCACCATGATGTCTTAGAAAGACACAACTCGTCGTTAGCAGGTCACAGAAGAACAGCAGCGAGAGAGGAGGGGAGGGAGGGAGGATGGAGGAGGTAGAAGGAATTTGGGAGAGGTGAGGAGGTGAGACAGAATATGTGGATTAACACATTCTTGCTTCCCAGTTTTGACTATCTTGATTAAAACGATTATATTGTGGTAATAGTTTTTTTTTTAAAGGTTGCGAGATTATGGAGTATAATATCTTGTTGCAACATATCATATGCCTATAAACAGGTCAATTGTCATCCTGCAGGTCTGGTACTGAGTCTGTCTTGTAAAACTTTACTATATGCAGGTAATTTGATGTATGCACCTAT
>OLKM01000529.1:0-50198 GCA_900291075.1 Melanogrammus aeglefinus | reverse complement strand
TGAACAATAAAACAAAGAAAAAAAAAAGCCTTTGTTGAGGAATTGGCCGAGACGAAACTGTTCTAGAATCAGGCATGGACGTTTGCATGTCGAATGGTGTAATGTCTGAATTGGTGACATGTCTGAATAGTAGAAATTCGGAAGGGCGAATATGTCCGGAGTGCAGCATGTCGGAGTGAGCAGCAATGTAACCGCACCCTCATTACCATACCTATGTCACCAGGTACAGTTATGACCCTCCTTCATCACCTTTCCTTGACCTCATGCACCTCGGCCGTAACACATGACCTCATCACCATGATCTAATCACCGCAGGACCTTCATCAACCAATGACCTCTTCACCAAGGCTAACATGACCAAATACATCAGAGCGCAGGCTAAACATGGACCTCATCACCCTGACCTCAATCAAAAGTGACGCTCATCACCGATGGAGAACCTCGTTACCAGAGATATTAAGCATAGAACCTCAATACAACCATGACCTAATCAAAGCAGAACTCGTCACCCAGGCTAAAACCATGACATAATCAACATGTACCATCGTTTACCATAGACTCGTCAGCCAGGACCCCAATTATATCAGAATCCCAGAATCTAAGAAGGTCCTACGGGGGTCAAAAGTATATATCACTGCCCCAGAGAAGAAGACCAGACCATAAACATCGGTCCACAATGAGACCATCAACCGATCTGGACACTTTGGAAGGGAACCAAAACCTCTTCACATCACATCAGGTATTGATTTCAAGCGTTGCGGCCTATGGGCATCACCAGCGCCCGTTCCAAGAGCTCCTCCGTCTCATCACATGGCGATCGATATCAGGCCAATAAGGTAAGTTTGCGTACATATTGTGTCCCCCGGGAGTTGTCTTTGTTGAAAGTGGCTATCTTTGACTCCTCCCTGGGGGACCCTCACCCCCTCCAAATTTATGCCCCCGCCCCCTCTGTCGCCCTCACCCTTTTTGAACAAGCCACGTGTCCCGTCACACGCGCCCGAGCTACCTGCCACAGCCTCTGCTGGCTGTCTACCTCGGCAAATTCCATTCTGCCATTCTTTCTTACACCATGGAAACCTAACATCTGTAAATAACCTCTGATGATCATTTCGATTAATGTTGATAATGTGTGGATCTGTTTGAAAGATAGTTTCAAAACGGGTCGCTTTAACTCACTTTATTTGTAAAGTATTTCGTAATGGTAATATGAAGCAAAAGGGAGGGAATGAGTATCTTACCTAAAGCCGTGGAAAAAAGTACCGTAGAGCTACTTCAAGCCCCGGGGCTTAGGCCCGAGGCCCTCTGCGGTTCTGCCTAATATGTTTCTCTGACCTCATCTGGCTCCAGGTGCTGCGTTAGTATCGAGTAGGCATGGCCTATGCGAAGTAGGCGTGGTCTGTGTGAAGTAGGCGTGGCCTATGTGACGTGCTGCGGGTTCTGCGTCTGTCTTAAAGACGCTGCCTTCTGTGGCTGGGGTAGATATTACAGCTTGTGTGTATGTTTGATCCTACTCCCTTGTGACTGTGTGTAGAATTTACAGCTTATGTGCTTAATTTACGTAACAAAAATATTTTTACAACATCATCAACATGTTGTTAATGTTGATAAAACACTTTCAACATTAACCACATGTTTATAATGTTGTTCATCATCCACATTAACAGCACATTATGTCGTGACATAAGGTGCTGTTTGTGGACATAATATAGAAGTAAAAGAAACAAATATAGAAATAGCAAGAGAGACGTAATAATGAAAACACTAAATGGAGTTTGTGTTAATAAAGAGTGCCAGTGGAAGGGTTCTAGTTCTACCGTATAGCTCATGATAGATTTATGGCGATTATCTGAGAATAGAATCACCTTCCTGGGAGAATTTAGCCTGCAGCCATAATGGAACGGTAACAGTGTTATTGTAGGGCAAAGGTTGAGATATTGATTAGCTGAAGAGATAACAATCAAGTGGTCTATGGTTCTCTCATGACCCGAGACAGAGAAAATAACAGGTTCCTCTGCAGCGGGGGCTGGTGCCTTCATGAATAATTCCAAAAGTGTGTCCTTAAAACTGACGCCGCAACGACTGTCAGGACTAGTGTAGCTGAGCACATGATGTCTTAGAAGAACAGACTCGTCGTTTAGCAGGTCACAGAAGAACAGAGAGGAGAGAGGAGGGGAGGAGGGGAGGATGGAGGAGGTAGGAGGGAATTGGGGAGGAGGTGAGGAGGTGAGACACATGTGATTAACACATTCTGTTCCCGTTTTGACTATCTTGATAAAACATTATTATGTGGTAATAGTTTTTTTTAAAGTCTGCAGTATGTAGAATGTATAAAATCTTGTTAAAACATTATCATGCCATAACACAGGTCTATGTTCAATCTGAGGTCTGTACTTGAGTCTGTCTTGTTAAAACTTTACTATATGCAGGTAATTAATGTATGCACTTATTGTATGTCGTACGTCCTTGCACTTAAAAAAATGGTACCTAGCATTGTGTAGCATATCCTAGCTATCTTTGTTGTATACAGGGAATGGGTTAACCCGGTTCTATGAACATCCTTACTGTACCAACAGCGATATAGTGTTGTTTATCTTCTTCCGACAAATAGACGTAATCGTAAGTCGCTTGTGATAAAAGCATCTGCTAAATGCCCTGAATGTAAATGTAAATGTACAGGTCTATGTTAGGTCTAAGGGCTATGGTCTATAGACTATAGAGTCTTGTTTAAGCATTACCAAGCCGTTACACAGGTCTGTGTTCAGTCTATCAAGTCTGCCTCAGTAATGACTCTCATCCATATGTGCATTCTTACGTCCAGCACCACAGATTTCATTTTGTTCACTCCAACCAAACAGACAATGCTGGCCTATTTGTGTGTTTGTCATGAGGAGGAAGGCTGGGCTGCGAGGCAGCAGCCCTGCTCATCGCCTGCAGCTCGTGGTGATTCAGTAGTGTGACTTGTTAGGCTGAGGTCCCGGCTCTACATTGTTCTGAAATGTGTCTATTCCAGGAACAACTGGCATTTACACAAACTAGTTCCATTAGAGCACTCGATGATGAGGAAGATGATGGTGAGCAGAGCTGATAGTAAACACAATGGAAAACTTAAGTTTGGACGCAGGAAACACCACGACTCATAACGATAGGATTGGATGTTCATGTTATTATATCGTAACAATATTAGCGGATAATACTTAATGGTATTGTCATCGTAGTTGTTTGATGCACTAGTGATTAGTCGTATTCATATAATCATGGATTGTTTTATAGATGCATCATACAGTTCATCAGCATACTGTTACTGAACAGGCTCATTAATATCAATTACCAAATGAACATCATGTAGATGTAGGAACTCTGCACGGCTTCTGTTGTAAGTAATGTGAAAGAGCTAGAGTAAGGATTCATAGGCCTAGGGTACTTGGGTCTGGGTGCCAGGGTAAGAGCACTTGGGTTAGGGTTCTTGTGGTACTACGGTTGGAGTATTTAGGGTCAGGGTTCTTGTGGTACCACGGTTAGGGTATTTAGGGTTAGGGTTCTTGTGGTACTACGGTTAGGGGATTTAGGGTCAGGGTTCTTGTGGTACCACGGTTAGGGTATTTAGGGTTAGGGTTCTTGTGGTACCACGGTTAGGGTATTTAGGGTTAGGGTTCTTGCGGTACTACGGTTAGGGGATTTAGGGTTAGGGTTCTTGTGGTACCACGGTTAGGGTATTTAGGGTTAGGGTTCTTGCGGTACTACGGTTAGGGGATTTAGGGTTAGGGTTCTTGTGGTACTGCGGTTAGGGGATTTAGGGTTAGTTGCCATAGGGTGTTGTCAGAAATATCAAAGGAGCGTCAGAGTTAATCAAGCGGCCTCTGCTGTAATTAGTGGGCTTAGTTGCGTGGATGACTTGGTTTGGGCACTGTGTGCTGAGGCGGAAGGCCGCCGCTGGCCTCGGGCACTCTTCTGTTTCGCTGCTTCACAGATTTATGCTCACATTGATCCCTATTAGGCCCACTGGTCCTCGCTGGTCCTTCTGGCCAGTGCAACCCTGAGAGCAGGATTTACAATTAAAAATTTTGCTCATGATGAGGGCAAAAACATGTTTTAATTTAGTCGTTATTGTTATCATAATTCATGCAAAGCCCTGAGACTTCATGCTATCCCGCTCCGCTCCTCAGTGATCGAACCTCCACGTCTGCCGCGGCCGGCTCAGGGATTAATTCAATACATGACAGTTTAATTGCTTTATCTTACAATTACGCTGGTGACAATTACTCATCAGCAGAATTAAACCATTTCAAGACTCACACACTGATTACAATTCCATTGTGTGTGTGTGTGTGTGTGTGTGCGTCATAGCATGTTGTACAGCGTCCTACCATGTGGAATAGACCTTGTGCCATTTTCTTGAGCACCCTATCACGTTCTCGAGTTCCCTACCTTGTTTCAGAGCACCCTGTCCACCGGGTATTGCTCCTGTGTGTGGAAGCTGTTTTCCCACAGCAACTCACTCTCCCCTCTCTCTTTATTGACATGACTTTGTTCAATACCGGTCCATATAGCCTCTGCAGGGAGTTATAGGAGGAAAGGGTCTTGTTTGTTCCCATTGATTTGTAAATTAGCTTGTAAAGGCAACAGTCAACAGTCAACAATATGTGGATCAAAAACACTTCATTCCAAAAGTCGATTGGATTTCTCCCATGAATGAGCTGCCTGTGATCAGCTATAGGTTGTCTGTGATAATCCGTGTTTCCACACCGCCTCAGCACACAGGCCGTGAGCAGGCTGCTGAGAGAGTTGCTGAGTCAGGATCCATTAGGCGTTATCTGTCCTCCCAGGCCCGCGGTGCTGATGAGGACCTTCCCGAGGAGGAGGAAAGGCTTAGAGGGGCTGCTCTGCATATCTTAACAAACCATTTCATTCACCAGGTTGACTCTGCTTTGTGCTTCATTCAAACACAAGCTCCATTGAAGAGACGTCTCACAGATACGATACATACCTTTGTTTACAAGGGTGTTTGTTTAGACTATTCATTGTGACAAACCATGATGCATTTATTGTCTTTTATTGATTATGGTAAAATATGAACGTTTTCATTTGAGCTCCATGCTGATAAGCCTGCAAGTGTAAAGGTTAATAGAGTTGAAGGGGTTAGTATGTTTAGTAGTATTATTAGTACTATTGTCTAATCACCATGTCATGTTGCTTGTGTAGCAATGGGATGTTCCATGAGGAAGATGGGGGTGTTGGATGGTACCACAGTATGGTAGCGGCGGGATGTTCCATGAGGAATATGGGGTGTTGAATGGTACCACAGTAGAGTAGCGGTGGGATGTTCCATGATGAAAATGGGGGTGTTGGATGATACCACGGTGTACTCAGTCTCTAGAGGAGAACCTCATAGACTTCTGTGTGCAATTCTCTGTTATGTTTTGTTTCGCTTTCAATAAACGTCCTTATTGTTAGTTTAATAACCCCTTTGTTTAATGGCAGTGGCTCTATCCAATCCTTTGATTTCCTAAGTAGAGCACATTCTAGACCGCAAGTCTGGCAGAATACAACATATGAGGAAAAAACTTCCAGAGTTTGGCAGCCTTTCAAAAATATTAAAGATGGTTCCAAAAAACGTCAACTTCAAAGTGTGCCAACAGCAGCTGTTGTTTCACTGCCGGTGAGATGGCTCTCTCTGTTGTAGCTCAGTAGTCCATGTTCGCTGTTCTGATAAATTGACGCTGTGTTGATGTGTCAAACGCTTGTACAGTCTCTTTATTGATGGGGTTGTGTCACGATGGGAACACAACCCATATACAATCTCCGTCTGCACATAGACTGCCCACTGAATTCAGATTGTTTCTATAAACCACAGTGTATTATATTTTCATACGATATTGTATATAAGTATATATATTGGACAGAAAATATAGGCTACAATGAAGTTGCCTTTATTTTCTGTCCAATTGGATGCAGATGCTGACATAAAAGCACATTTTTGTCATATTGTAAATTAGTTCGCAGAGGTTGTCATTTCTCGCTGCATCTTGCCGGGAGACAGCCGTGGAGAACGCATTAACTGATCATATTCACAGAGGAACATCAGATTAAACCATGCAGACACCGCTTACACTCTCTCTCCAGGTGTCCAGGACACCCCTAGTTGGGTTATTAGGGTTGGGATAATATTGTTAGGGATATTAGGGTAAAGAGTTAGTATTTTAAGGGTAAGTAGGGTTAGTCTTAGGGGGGTAAGTGTTAAGAGAGAAGAGTTAGGTGATAAGGGTAAGGGCTGGTGTAGTTATAGGGTAAGATTTGTAGGGCTGGGGTTAGTAGAGTAAGGTGATATGTAGGCTTATCATTAGGTCTCTGGTCATTTTAAACATAAAACTGTGTATCAGCTCTAACCCTATCTCCTGATCTCTCTGCAGAGCCGTGACAGGGTGGACTACGACCGGAGTCATGATGGCCTCATGCTGGCCCCTGGTCCTGGGTCTGGCCCTGCTGGCGGTCCTGCTCGGTGCTGCTCGGGGCTGTCCATCCCGCTGCGAGTGCTCCGCCCAGAGCAAGGGGGTGGTCTGCCACCGCAAGCGCATGCCAAGCATCCCAGACGGCATCCCCATCGAGACCCGGCTCCTGGACCTCAGCAAGAACAAGCTGACCATGATCAACCCCGACGACTTTGCTGCCTTCCCGGGTCTGGAGGAGCTGGACCTGAGCGGAAACATCGTGAGCTACGTGGAGCCGGGCGCCTTCAACGCTCTGTTCACCATGCACACCCTCAGTCTCAAGAGCAACCGCATCAAGCTGATCCCCCTGGGAGTGTTTGCCGGATTGACCAACCTCACCAGGCTGGACATCAGCGATAACAAGATAGTGATCCTGTTGGATTACATGTTCCAGGACCTGCACAACCTGAGATTCCTGGAGGTGGGGGACAACGACCTGGTTTACATTTCTCACCGTGCGTTCAGCGGACTCTCCAGCCTGGAGATACTGACTCTGGAGCGGTGCAACCTGAGCGTGGTGCCCACGGAGGCGCTGTCCCACCTGCACAACCTGGTGAGCCTCCACCTGAGGCACCTCGGCATCAGCTCCCTGCACCCGTACTCCTTCAAGAAGCTGTTCCGCCTGCAGCACCTAGAGATCGACCACTGGCCCTCCCTGGACCTGGTCCCGGTCAACTCCCTGCATGGCCTCAACTTGACCACCCTCTTCATCACCAACACCAACCTGTCCGCCTTCCCCTCCCAGGCACTGAAGCACCTGCCCTTCCTGACGCACCTCAACCTGTCCTTCAACCGCATCCGCCACATCGAGGCGGGGATGCTGCTGGAGCTGGTGCGGCTGCGGGAGCTGCACCTGGTGGGGGCGCAGCTGTCCAGCATCGAGCCCCACGCTTTCCAAGGCCTCCGCTGGCTCCGGATCCTCAACGTGTCCCACAACCACCTGGACACCCTGGAGAAGGGTGTGTTCCAGGCGCCGAGGCCTTGGAGGTGCTGCTGATCGACCACAACCCCCTGGTGTGCGACTGCCGGCTCATGTGGCTCCTCCAGAAGCGTCAGTTTGTGTTCTTTGGCGAGGCGCAGCCCGAGTGCAGCACGCCGGAGGGGATCCGCGGCCGTGCCTTCAAGGAGTTCAAGGAGATGCTGCTGTCCTACTATGTGACGTGCACCAAGCCCAAGATCCGGGAGAACCGGACGCAGACGGTGACGGTGGATGAGGGCCAGCAGGCCCTGCTGCGCTGTACAGCCGAAGGGACCCCGCGGCCCACCGTGTCCTGGCATTCACCGAGGAGACGCCTGCTCACCAGCAAAAGCCACGGGAGGGTCCGCGTCCACGGCAACGGGACGCTAGAGATCGTGTCGGCGGAGGTACAGGACAGCGGCGTGTACCTCTGCCTGGCGTCCAACACGGCGGGGAACGACTCCCTGATGACCTCGCTGGCGGTGAAGAGCTTAGGGTCGCTCTACGCCAACAGGACCCAGTACCACGCCGACCCCGGCAACGCCACCGGCAACGCCACCGCCAACATCACCCTGGGCTTGGACCTTAAGACTATCCTGGTGTCGACGGCCATGGGCTGCTTCACCTTCCTGGGGGTGGTGCTGTTCTGCTTCCTGCTCCTGTTTGTGTGGAGCCGGGGCAAAGGGAAGCATAAAAACAACATCGACGTGGAGTACGTTCCGCGCTCCAAGTCCAACGGGACCAACGTGGACTCGGCCGATGCACAGGCCGGGCCGCGCCGCTTCAACATGAAGATGATGTAACCGCTTTTTTAGAGACGGAAATCCAGAGGACATTCAGATGCCGGAGAAGATTATGTATTTTTATTGCAGACGGGATGGAGCACCCTCCTGGCGTCGGGAGCGATGGTGGGCGAGGATGAGGATTGCGGGATCACGTGATTCCCGAAATGCATTAAATTTGACATGTGTTCTCACATCGTTGCCAGAGCAACAACTTCTTCAATTTAGGGACGGGGCGATGGACATCCGCACCACAAATACTCAAAGTAAAGGACCACCTGCTTTTGGGGATGTATTAAAAAAAGAAGGCAAACAATCACGGCCGTTTGGAGCCCCAGACTTGGCTGAACCGTGTACAGTGAACATTTGTATCCAAGCTATTACTCGACCTTAGTCTTGCTCCATGCTACTTCCCTCACTCTGTAGAGCCACGCCCATCCCTCCCTATGTTCGGTACTTTGCACATGTGTACCCCTGCTTCATTGTGTCCATGTTCGTACGTATCCATCCTGAAGAACAACTCATAGCAATACTCATAGGATGTGTAATCCTGGAGCTTCAAGCAGACCTGGAGCAGGAAGGCTTCTGTGGGGGACCATCAGATATGAAACCTGTTCCTCGATTGACTCCACATTATGGTATATTTATATTTATATATATTATTATTAAATATACAAATATTTTATTATTTATCAAACATTCAGAGGATTTCCGAATGGAGTCCTTGATCGATAGGTGGGTGGGCCGAGCATTTGAAACTTCCGCCATGTTGGACCAGGTAGCCGGTCTCTAAGAGGAAGTGGGTCTGGCCGAGGAACCAATCAGCTGTCCTGTCTCATTGTGTCTTCTTCCATTCTTTTGATCATGCTTGGCGCCATTTTAAAGTGACTATCATATTTTCCCCGGTAACAAAGTTGTGGTAGGTTCCCATTTTGTTGTAAAGTCATTTAGATTCTGAAAAGTTCAAAAGTAAACAAAAAATCTGATGTATGTGAAATAAATGAAAATGTATTTGTACCATTGAGTTGTTTACAATGTTTAATAATACAAATCTTCTCCTCTGGTGGCTCTCTCTGGTCTCTCTCTCTGGTATCTCTCTCTGGTCTCTCTCTGTCTGTCTCTGGTCTCTTCATGGTCTCTCTGGTCTCTCTTTTGTCTCTCTCTGCGCTCCCATTATTGTCCCTCTTGCTCTGATCCCTCCCTATGGTCTCTCTCTGGTCCCTTTCTGGTCCCCCTCGCTCTTTGGTCTCTCTATGTGGTCTATCTCTCTGGTCTTTCTCTGCTCCCTCTTTGATCCCTGGTCTCTCACTCTGTATTCTCTCTCAGCTATCCTACTGGGATAGAGAGAGAAGGACACAGTGAGAGAGAGTGTTAGGAGACAGTGGAGAGGGAGAGAGTCGTTAGGAGAGGGGGAGAGAGAGAGAGAAAGTGTTTAGGAGAGGGGGAGAGAGAGAGAGAGTGTTAGGAGACGGAGGAGAGGGATAGAGAGAGAGAGCGGCAAGAGATAGAGACAGAGCGAGAGAGACGGAGAGGGGATCAACACAGTGACAGCCTCATGCCTGGGCACCATGCCAGGGCAGCTGCACATTCTGAGGAACCCTTTCAGAGATGCTGGGCTGAGCGATGCAGACAGGGGGGGGAAGGAGGAGGATTATGGCGTTAGAGAGGGAGACCATGCAGCCAGTTAGATATACCCAAGTTAGTAAGATATACACAGGTTAGTTAGATATGCTCAGGTTAGTTATATATACTCATGTTACTTATTCACTCAGGTTAGTTATGTATAATCAGGTTAGTTATGTATAATCAGGTTAGTAAAATATACTCAGGTTAATTAATATAATCAGGTTAGTGATATATATACTCAGGTAAGTTACTCAGGTTATTTGTATCAAGTCAGGTTACATACAGGTTATCAATGTAGTCTTGCTAGATTTCCCTACATATTAGTTATATATACAGGTTATCCATCTAGTCAGGCTAGTTCTCCCTCCTGTTACCTGGACCTGCTCCAGATCACCTTCCCCTGCCCGGTGAGATAAGAGGTATTAGTAAATTTCAACTAGTGGGCTATCACTAATGCTGCGTTTTGATTGGCTGAGCTACTAGTAGGCTATAAGTTATAGCCAAGTAGCGAAAAACGCCGGCTTTGTAAACAAAAACAATGGCGGCTGCTTCGTGTTTTGATGAAGTTTCCGACGATTTTATAAGCTCATTATTAGATAAATTACTTCTAAATGCAACAAAGATTTTTTTACTGCCCTACTAGAGTTGAATTTTACTAAAATTCAGTCATAGCCCATTCGGGCTCGAGGGATAATTGTTAAATAGACGGTGGTATGAATGATCCTACGTGAGGGTTATCGGCCCACAGAACCTCAGTGCTTTAAGGTGCGATGCTCCTAAGGACCTGAGGCCTCTCCTGCTCGGCTCACAGGAATGGACAGGCAAAGCAGTCTGCGGTCCGAAACCCTGCCCTCACGGGCGCTGAGCTCCTTACCTCTCAATAAAGGCACGTCTACTGTGGAGGCTCATCCCTGGAGCGACTGGAGGAGGCACGGCTCTGTGGGTGCTATGTGGAGCTCTGAAGCCTCTCATCCTGATCCAAGACTAACCCCAGTCCAACTGCGCCCCAGAAGTCCCCCTGGGGGGGGACCTCACAGAGCGCAGGAAGCTGAGTCATACCCGGTTTCCTGTTCAGAGACATTAAGAGCGGTTAAACCGCGAGTGCAGGAGAGAGATCCCACAAGAGTGCTTTGTGTCTATCTGCAAAGTGTTGGTTTGAAACCTTAGCTCTTCTTCTGAGAACCGGAGACCTGGTGTCCTGGAGATCCCTGTAGAACCAGCAGACCTTTCTCCACTAGCCCCTCTCCTCTTATCAGGATAATAACATCTAACCCACTCAGTCAGCTCCATAGCTACATCTATAGAGCTATATCTATAGAGCTACACCTGTGATTAGTTATAGTCCAGCTACATCTATAGAGCTACACCTGTGACTAGTTATAGTCCAGCTACATCTATAGAGCTACACCTGTGACTAGTTATAGTCCAGCTACATCTATAGAGCTACCTGTAACTAGTTATAGACTAGCTACATCTATAGAGCTACCTGTAGTTATAGTCTAGCTACATCTATAGAGCTACACCTGTGATTAGTTGTAGTCCAGCTACATCTACAGAGCTAAACCTGTGATAAGTTATAGTCCAGCTACATCTTTAGAGATATATTCATAGAGTAAAATAGTAAAATACATATTTGCGTCTCCACTATGGTCAAGTTTAAAACGAATTACCTCAAATGATCCCGCCACGGATGGACAAATGCAAATGAAAAAATAAGTCACATATCCTCATCCTCATCCTCATCCCACAATTCTAGTGAATAAATTTAGGAAATAAAGAAATAGTGGAAAGAAATGAAATAATCTTAAGCAATAAAGCAGAGAAAAAAAAGGGTAAGAGATAGTGTGAAGAAATAGTGGAAAGAAATGAAGTAAGGATGTAGTGTGAAAAAATAAAATAAAGGAATGGTGGAAAAATTAAGCCATACCTCTGGCTAATGATGTCTCCTGTCTCCATCTGTGGGAGAGCGCGAGACATTTCCACGTCTTGCTTCCCGGCAGAAGACAATGCTATTATCTGCAGCTACAGCGCTACTGGGCTCCCAGCTAGTAAATAATACAGCGCAGGCTCGGGCCACTGCTAATCCTGCTATTATTTCACTTTTATTGTTGGATGTGTGCTCATTATTCCCCATCTCCCTGGCTGAAGACAGCAGCCGAAATTATTTCTGCTCCATTGTTTGCATTTTTATTTTTATGGAACATAAAACCCAGAGGAACAGGCTTGTCCCTGGCCTTCTCAGCGGGCACCACACCCACACTGCTTTAATACACTTATTGTAATATGTTGAGGTGCTGCTTTAATACATTTTGTTGTAGTCCTGCTTTAATACACTCTGTTGTATTCCTGTTTTTAATACACTCTGTTGTAGTCCTGCTTTAATACACACTGCCGTTGTCCTGCTTAAATACACTTTGTTGTAGTCCTGCTTTAATACACTCTGTTGTAGTCCTCATGGTTTTAGAAGGTTCCAGGTGGTTCATGGTGGTTTCAGAGGGTTTTAGGTTTAGAGGGTTTTCAGAAGGTTTTAGAAGGTCCCAGAGAGTTGTAGAATGTCCCAGAGGGTTTCAGAGGGTTCAGAGGGTATTAGAATGTCCCAGAGGATTTCAGAGGGTTCAGAGGTTATTAGAAGGTCCCAGAGGGTTGTAGATGGTTTCAGAGGGTTTTAGATTGATTTGCGTGATTCAGAAAGTATCAGAGGTTTTTGGTAGGTCCCAGAAGGTTTTAGATGGTTTCAGAGTGATTTCAGGGGTTCAGAGAGTTTCAGAAGGTCCAGAGGGTTAGGAGGGCTTTGCTCTTGGCTACATGCTGGCTGTCTCAGGTGTTAATAGACCAATCAAAGCTGGCAGCCTCAGAGCACGATAGGGACTGACAAGACACATGGGCAGCCTTTGAAGCAGGTGACAGGTGCTGTGTCTCCTCTGGAGGCTGACAGACATCTCTATTGTGAGATAAATCTGTTACCCAAAAAACACCCAGCCGCCTCTATTGTGATGAGGAAGTCTGTTTGGAGACCATTTACATGATCCACGGTGTCTGAAAATATCATTGCAGATAGAAGTGTCAGAAAGATGTCAGAGGGATGTTCAACCCAATGTAAACTAATAAGAACACTCACCCCCATGTTGACTTAACTCTGTTCTCAGAGTGACTTTAGTATTTAGGCTTTATCCTGATAACGCTGGCTTATTGCTGTGACTGCTGCATGCTTTTGCTCTGTAGAAGGGACATGTTCCATGCCATCTCCCTTGTCCTAATTACGCGACTCCTCCAAGAAAATGCTGGCGAATTGAGGTCGATATCTGAAGTTTCCCCCTTGGGGGGTATGAACGAGTTACAGACTTTAATCAAACATTTAACAGATGTGATAAAGTCCCGGCCCACACAACCATGTTTCCAGCATGTGTTACTACCGTGTGCTATATGTTGCTGTTCCTTCCCTTTGCTATGTTATTGGTATATGTTACTACTGCTATATGGTGTCGTTTGTTCTCTATGCTATGTTATTGATACATATTGCTGCTGCTTTATCTTGTTAGGTTACCTCTGTATGTTATGTTATGATATACGTTGTGCATGTTGATATGCTTCTTGGTGAATTCTCCCCTATGCACTCGGGTTGGTCCTCCGTGAAGTGAGATAATAAGTGTGTATCTGGTTAACTAGGGTGGGTCCTAGTAGTGCGATAGTAAGTGTGTATCTGGTGAACTAGGGTGGGTCCTAGTAATGAGATAGTAACTGTGTATCTGGTTAACTAGGGTGGGTCCTAGTAGTGAGATAGTAAGTGTGTATCTGGTGAACTAGGGTGGGTCCTAGTAGTGAGATAGTAAGTGTGTATCTGGTGAACTAGGGTGGGTCCTAGTAGTGAGATAGTAAGTGTGTATCTGGTGAACTAGGGTGGGTCCTAGTAGTGAGATAGTAACTGTGTATCTGGTTAACTAGGGTGGGTCCTAGTAGTGAGATAGTAAGTGTGTATCTGGTTAACTAGGGTGGGTCCTAGTAGTGAGATAGTAAGTGTGTATCTGGTGAACTAGGGTGGGTCCTAGTAGTGAGATAGTAAGTGTGTATCTGGTGAACTAGGGTGGGTCCTAGTAGTGAGATAGTAAATGTGTATCTGATGAACTAGGGTGGGTCCTCCGTGTAGAACACATGTAGCCAGCTAACACTCAGAATAGTTCATTCTGAAGGTTGTTGTTGGTTGTCATCGTGCTTCTCCTCAGCCTCGTTGAGACAAACAAAACATTCTCGTCTTATTTTCCCTTTCTCTTTCATCTCATAGAGATACATCTGTGATTATTTTATGATCGTTCTATATCAGACCGAGCTCTAGATAGAACTGTGGCCCCCCAGCACGGAGTGACACATGATGCATCTTGTTGTGAGGATGCTGGGCAGAGAGCTGCATGTCTTTGATGTAAAGAGGCGAGGTAACAAAGTATCCCACTCTCTGAGCTGGCCCTGGCAGGCCTCGGTGGTCTCCCGCTAGGCCAATGAGGAGATTCTCTTTGTTGGCACAAGGCTTCTTTTGATGAGGTTGTCTCTTTTCTTCCGTGACCCTTTGCTCTGATTAGACTTTCAAATTGGATAATGGTTTGTGTCAACATTTGCCGGAATAAATTTCCATGTTTCCGAACAGCGGTGGTAGGAAAAACGTAATACGGCTCGATGCTGAATCTATGGACCCCATACATTATCCGTCTGAAATCTCTTACCCTACTCTGGACTTAGAGACTACACTAGAACCGAATCACCCCCTAAACACCACCATACCCTAGAGACCACCTTAGAGACTACCTTACAGACTAGAGACTACCTTAGAGCATCCCACCAGGGATGTACTCAGTAGTCCTACCTCATGATACCAGAACGTTCTTCCGTATTCCTCCCTCATGATACCAGGAGGTTCTTCAGTTGTCGTACCTCATGGTACCAGGGATACTCTCCAGTAGTCCTTCTCATGAGTGCAACTCCATGAGGGCCAGATGGTCAATGCACCTTGAAAGAGGAGCTCAGATCCTGACCAAGACATTCACCGGTGGAAGAGAAACAAGGGAGGCGAGAAAGGATGAGAGAGGTGCAGTAGAAGGAGTGAGAGGCGAGAAGCAGCCTAGCAAGACAGAGAGAAGGAGGGAGAGGTGGAGCAGAAAGGTAGAGGAGAGAGGTGGAGCAGAAAGATGAAGAGAAGAGATATCAACTTTTTTACCTCCATCTTCTGAACCTGCTGCTTGTTGCCTGGTAACCACATTCTCTTTTGAAAGGAGCAAATATCACTAAAGATTCTCTAAAGCATCAGTTCAAACACTGTTAAATAAAGTAAGGTGTACCATTGCTTTGGTTAATGTTAGGAGTAGTGTTAAGTATTAATATTGCAAGAACATAGATTTGTGGAAAATGAGGCAGAGTATTAGATGTTTCTGAGAAACTGCCATATTTGTGAAGAAAGGAGATTAAGCATGAAGCTAGGTGTGAAGACTTAATATGAGCTATGGACAAGCTAAGTATGAGGTCCTAGTATGAGCTAAGTATGAGGACTTAGTATGAACTAAGTAAGAGTACTTAGTATGAGCTAAGTATGAGTACTTAGTATGAGCTAAGTAAGAGTACTTAGTATGAGCTAAGTATTGAGTACTTAGTATGAGCTTAGTAAGAGTACCTAGTATTAACTAAGTAAGAGTACTTAGTATGAGCTAAGTATGAGGACTTAGTATGAACTAAGTAAGAGTACTTAGTATGAGCTAAGTATGAGAACTTAGTATGAGCTAAGTAAGAGTACTTAGTATGAGCTAAGTATGAGCTAAGTCAGGGTGAGGGCAGCTTATTCACCTTTGGAGTAGCAGCTCCTATCACAGGGATTGTCCTGTTTATTTTTATTTTCATAACTCTGAACCCTAAACTGATTTATTCTGTTGTCCTCATCTGTTTATTCTCATTCTGTATCCCAGCAGCCTACACAATGGACTGAACATCGGTCGGTCATATTATTGTATATATTAATGTATATTTAATGACCCAAAAAATATAAAACCTATCACAAATACCGATCACAGAAGGCAGAGATCAGTTAAGTTCTCCGAAAGGTCAACCCCATTACTCTGATAAAGTGGAGCCCGCTCATTAATGTAAGGAAGAAGCAGGCCGACCTCCAGGGAATAGGAATCAACTGCACTATCATGAGCTTCATGACACTGGCAGCTAATGAGTGGCCAATCATTCACTCTAAAATACTTTACTGTGCTATGGGGATTAGTCTAATTAAGGTTCAGTTGATTGTATTGTTAACTGAATGCAAAATAAAAATCTGGTTCTTCCTTTGTAGCACATGTAACCTACTGAATGTAACCTACTGAATAGCACACCTATCTGATGTACCACTGTATTAATCTAGCCTACTTAGCACACCTATCTGATATATCACTGATGTATCAATCTAACCTGCTTTATAGCACACTTATCTGATGTATCACTGTACCTATCTGATGTATCACTGTATTAATCTAGCCTACTTTATAGCACACCTATCTGATATATCACTGATGTATCAATCTAACCTGCTTTATAGCACACTGATGTGATGTATAACTGTATTAATCTAGCCTACTATATAGGCACACTTATCTAGACCAAGTACTACAACTTTGAATAAAACTGCTAGGACAGCCGGCATTTACATAATGATTCAGGTGCACCCTTTTAGTATAAATGTCAATAGTGTAAACAAAGCACATTTCCAAACACTAAAGTGACCATTCTTTCATTCTAGGAAGGTAAAATGATGTATTTTTGGTCTGTAGTTTCTGTGAGCACATGGTGGTGTAACCTTGAGTTTGATACATGGTGGTGTAACCTGGGTTTGATACATGGTGGTGTAACCTCTAGTATGATTCATGGTGGTGTAACCTCTAGTATGATACATGGTGGTGTAACCTGGATTTGATACATGGTGGTGTAACCTGGGGTTTGATACATGGTGGTGTAACCTGGGGTTTGATACATGGTGGTGTAACCTGGGGTTTGATACATGGTGGTGTAACCTGGGTTTGATACATGGTGGTGTTAACCTGGGTTTGATACATGGTGGTGTAACCTCTAGTATGATTCATGGTGGTGTAACCTCTAGTATGATACATAGTGGTGTAACCTGGGGTTTGATACATGGTGGTGTAACCTGGAGTTTGATACATGGTGGTGTAACCTGGGGTTTGATACATGGTGGTGTAACCTGGGGTTTGATACATGGTGGTGCAACCTCTAGTATGATACATGATGGTGGTGTAACCTTGGGTTTGATACATGGTGGTGTAACCTGGGGTTTGATACATGGCGGTGTAACATGTGTTTGATACATGGCAGTGTAACATGTGATTTGATACATGGCAGTGTAACATGTGATTTGATACATGGCAGTGTAACATGTGATTTGATACATGGCAGTGTAACATGTGATTTGATACATGGCAGTGTAACATGTGATTTGATACATGGCAGTGTAACATGTGATTTGATACATGGCAGTGTAACATGTGATTTGATACATGGCAGTGTAACATGTGATTTGATACATGGCGGTGTAACATGTGATTTGATACATGTCGGTGTAACATGTGATTTGATACATGGCAGTGTAACATGTGATTTGATACATGGCAGTGTAACATGTGATTTGATAACATGGCAGGTGTAACATGTGATTTGATAACATGGCAGTGTAACATGTGATTTGATACATGGCAGTGTAACATGTGATTTGATACATGGCAGTGTAACATGTGATTTGATACATGGCAGTGTAACATGTGATTTGATACATGGCAGTGTAACATGTGATTTGATACATGGCAGTGTAACATGTGATTTGATACATGGCAGTGTGGCCCACTCCCTGCATGCTGGATCGCCTCCCTACCAGGTTTTGAACAAACTCTCTTTTAAACTCCTACCTCCAGTTGAACAACGCTATGCTCATGAACACGTAAACTGAGAGCTTAATGCATAGTACTCTGGTTCACCAAACACGGCGGACAGCCTCCAGCCATGTGCAGAACGCGCTGCTGTTCTTCTAACTGGAACCACACAATGAAGATTCTCTCCTCCTTCCTTTGGCCGACAATTTATGCAAGGGCGAATATTAACGTGCTTCTACATAACTCTGAAATTCTCAGTTTAGTACTGTCCTACCTGAGAACTCTCATCGTTCCCTGCGGTCCTTCTCCGCCCTGCAGTCTTCAGGAGCCTTCTATTGATTCCAGAAGTTCAAAAGAAACCTGCAGGAAACAGAGAGCTCTCTCATTGAGAGCCCATCGTGGAACAGCCGGCCCCCGTAATCAGGGAAGCTGACTCTGCTGAGAAATCCAAATCCAAACGTAACACCTACCTCTTTACTATCTCATTTGGCTGCTCCGAGTCCCTCTGCTCTCATTACAACAGCATCGACCTGGTGGCCAGCAGCCCCCCCCTCCCCCCCCAGATAGGCTCCAGATAAGAGGTTCCCCACATGTCTCCTGTCAGCCTAGACCCATCAAACCATAACTCTGTCTCTGTTTGAGTGTGCTGCGGTGGTCGTGACTGGGAGCCTGGACTGAGCTGAACGCAACCAGCTGGCTCCCCCATCAGCATCCCGGCCCTGTGGATAGAACCCATTTCAAAAACCTTTGTCTTTACAATGTTTGCCTGTGTAATAATGATGTTTGTCAGTTATGGCGCCCATTGCACTCCCCACCCTCCCTGGGTCCCCCCGCTCTGCCATTCCTCATGAATGTGAGACTTGTTAAGGGCTGTACAGATACGGGTGGCTAACCTGCCGTTTGAATCCTGTGGCTCCAACACGCCAGACCCGTTAGATATCGAGGGAAGTCAGGCAGAGGCAAAGTTTACATGTAGCAGTAATTGTGGCCTCATTTGGGCTTCGCTAATCGCCCTCTTCAGGACGGCTGCGTGGCCTCTCCTGGGGTCCGTCAGATAAGATCCTATTACTTCAAGGACACTTTGTTGACAATGAAAATAATGGCTTTTGATAGCTTTCAAAATTAAAATGCCAGCGGCTGTTATTGGTGATCCACCACAATCTTCTCCCATGACAGCCTGCCCTTTGAGCGGCAGTCCATGAGCCCGGAAGGTTCTCCTAGCAACAGCAGCCCCTGGTGCTACCTGCTGGATCAATACTGGAATCAAATACTGTGTTACGAGTGTTAGCCTACTGTTTTACTACCTACTGTAGGACTATGAGCCTTAGTTAGCCTACTGTTTCACTGACATACTGTGTAACTATGAGCCTAGTATAGTGTTTGAATTGTATTCTACTATATATGTATACTCTATTATATGCCTACTGTGTTTGTATATTTATTATGTTTATCATAGTATAACATTTTTATTCATAGTTTTGATTCTTGATCTTATATGATCTGTTATATTAATTGATAATGTTAATATTTAAGATCATACAATATTGTTTCATATTTATACAGTGTTATTCAAACGTTCTTCTATAAAATTATCCAATTATGTATGAATAGTGTTACTGTGAATGACGTGAGGCGCACACACAACGACTTCACAAGAAGGAGGAATACAACAGCCCCACCGTGCGCTGGACTGTGGTACTACACGAGGATTTCATGTAAATCTTCACCACATTTGTTGAGTTTGGCAGGCATTTGTGTGATATCCCCTTTCCTGTCTCCTCTCATCTTTCCTCAATTCATAATGATGGTTAGGATGTGTAGGGTTTAGGAATCTTGAGGGTTTAGGGGGCCGTGTAATCATAGACATATAAACTTTCTTTAATTAGGTCAAATATTAAGAAACACATACTAATTATTACTGCTAAATCACAGCAGAAAGTATATTTCCATGCTAGTAAATGTAGCCTGACGTTGCTAAATGCTATATTTTCATGCTAGTAAATGTAGCCTGATGTTGCTAAATGCTATATTTCTGTGTTAGTAAATGTAGCCTGATGTTGCTAAATGATATATTTCTGTGATAGTAAATGTTTCTAAATGATAGCAACAGTCCGTTCATTTCCCCTGACGCCTCCGCCGCTGCCCTTTCAGGTAATATGTTTCCTTGTTGTTCATTACCATATATGCTAAAACATTAGCATAATATAACATAATGCAGGATAAAATGGCATCTCGGGGAGATAAACCAATGAGAGGGCAGTATTTTTTAGTTATGCAAGTGTGCACCTGGCCCCGCACACACTCAGCTCCCGCAGATTGGGTTGTGGACGCCAGCCGCAGCCCGCACACCTTGAATGTGTTTCGGCACAAATCAACATTTCCCTGCTACCAGCTGAAGGAAGCAGTCCATCACTCCGCAGCTAAAGTGAAAAGTCACTTCGTCTTTGACAACAAAGGCAGGAGAGGCACAATCATGCTCAAATGAAATTGTACTATTTCTCTATTTGACAAATCTCGAGTCTTTTTCATTTTGTTAGAGTGGTACTCTTATGAAAACATTTGAAACCTCAAAGCTTTTTTATATCTGTCAGCTCACAGATGGTATGTTTAGACAATAGTGTCTACTACTTCTAGTGTCTTTACTAAGTCTGGGGATCTTACTGTCTAACCCTAACCCTACTATTTAAACATAGCTTTGCTCAACCATAACCATACTCTCGCCCTAACCTTTCTCTCTAAACCACAGTGGTTCTCAACCTTTTTTGAGACCTTACCCTGATCCTCTTATTAAAAAAAATTGAATAAACTAACAACCCTCCTCACACATATTTCTTAAAGGTGTCATTGCATCGTTTTTCATTGATTTTGCGGTGATCACTAATAGCAATGAATGCCCTCTGAGTCGGTTTTGGTGAAAAAAATAAAAATAAATATTCATGACATGCAAATGTCTCACCTATGATTGGCTAACAGCACTGTCCATCACTGTAATAAACCCAACTATACTACCTGGCACCATGAACTTGGGCACCGCGACCGTGGCCACGGCACTCCCGCGTCTCCCGCGACTCCCACCGTGGCCGGTCAATGAATGTATGGCCCGGGAACCGCGGGCACCGTGACAGCGGCCCTGGAACCAAGGGCACTGCAGCCCTGGAACCACGGGCACCGCGGCCCAGGCAACGAAGGCACCGTGAAAACAGATCGCACGCAGAGGCCTAATTGGGCCCTTTTTTTTTTTGAAATGCAACAGTCTTTTCGTGGAGACTATGCTCAGAGCAAGCTGGAACTTTACAACAGCAAGAGCATGGAGGAAAACGGGCTATGAAACAAAATGTGTTTTTTTTGCTATTGCCCATGTTTGATTGTGTTGTGTTGGTTATTGATCTGAACCCGCAAATTTGTGTTATGTTTATCAGTGATAAAGATCATGACGATAGCTGATGTAACGGGAGTCTGGGCGTGTGCAGGACCAAACCGCGCTGTATTACACTGCGCATAGACAGTAAAAAGTAGCTTAGGGAGGGGTTAGAAACCAATAAATGAAAATAGGCTATTTATTTCAGGTAGCCTATTTTTTCACCCAAAAATTTTGAAAACCATGAAAGTTTAAAATCCCCCCCCCCCCAAAAAAAGAAAAAAAAAATCACGTTCTCAGTGCCCCCCAGGGGGCGGTAGCGCCCCCATTGAGAAACCATGCTCTAACCCTAACCCACTATCCAACCCTATTCTCTCAACCTTACCCTACTCTCTAATACTAACCCTAACCTAACCCCAACCCTAACCCCTAATCCTAATTCTAACCCTAACCCAACCCTAACCCAATCCCAACCCTAACCCTAACTCAAACCCTACTCTCTCCCCTAACCCTAGCCTAATGTTCTAAAGCTATATTTCGTGTCAGTAAATGTAGCCTGATGTTGCTAAATGATATATTTCTGTGATAGTAAATGTTTCTAAATGATAGCAACAGTCCGTTCATTTCCCCTGACGCCTCCGCCGCTGCCCTTTCAGGTAATATGTTTCCTTGTTGTTCATTACCATATATGCTAAAACATTAGCATATATACATAATGCAGGATAAAATGGCATCTCGGGGAGATAAACCAATGAGAGGGCAGTATTTTTAGTATGCAAGTGTGCACCTGGCCCCGCACACTCAGCTCCGCAGATTGGGTTGTGGACGCAGCCGCAGCCCGCACACCTTGAATGTGTTTCGGCACAATCAACATTTCCCTGCTACCAGCTGAAGGAAGCAGTCCATCACTCCGCAGCTAAAGTGAAAAGTCACTTCGTCTTTGACAACAAAGGCAGGAGAGGCACAATCATGCTCAAATGAAATTGTACTATTTCTCTATTTGACAAATCTCGAGTCTTTTTCATTTTGTTAGAGTGGTACTCTTATGAAAACATTTGAAACCTCAAAGCTTTTTTATATCTGTCAGCTCACAGATGGTATGTTTAGACAATAATGTCTACTACTCTAGTGTCTTCTACTAGGTCTTTGAATCTGGGGATCTTACTGTCTAACCCTAACCCTACTATTTAAACATAGCTTTACTCAACCATAACCATACTCTCGCCCTAACCTTTCTCTCTAAACCACAGTGGTTCTCAACCTTTTTTGAGACCTTACCCTGATCCTCTTATTAAAAAAAATTGAATAAACTAACAACCCTCCTCACACATATTTCTTAAAGGTGTCATTGCATCGTTTTTCATTGATTTTGCGGTGATCACTAATAGCAATGAATGCCCTCTGAGTCGGTTTTGGTGAAAAAAATAAAAATAAATATTCATGAATATTCATGACATGCAAATGTCTCACCTATGATTGGCTAACAGCACTGTCCATCACTGTAATAAACCCAACTATACTACCTGGCACCATGAACTTGGCACCGCGACCGTGAGGCGCGCCTCCCCCTGGGGGGCGCCAAAGAAGCCAAAGGGGAGGCGCGACACACGACATGCACAAAGAAGAAAAACGCATTTGTATGCAGCTCTATCGATAATTGTGCGTGCGTGTATTAGTTTTAAAATGCATTCCTTGTCCCAAGTCAATAGGAGTCAACATTAGGGGAGGAGACAGGAACCCACCAAAAAACGTCGGGAACAATGATCTTGAATGCGTTTCTGGTTGTCTGTGGAGAGCGTAGTTCCCCCTGATCCTCCACTAGGTGCTATGGAAGTCTTCAAGCCCCAACCCACGCTTCACAAGCATAACAAGTGGGTCGGCCGGGGCTTGACCGTAAGTATATGTGACCGTAAATTCCAGCGTCCACGGCCAGGGATCGGGGTAACCCATTCAGCCGCCGAGCTATTGGGTGGTCCAACATCAGTCTCTGTTTGAGCCGTCGTGGACCCCACCCTCCATTCCCCTGGGCACTCATCAATTCCCCTCCTTTTTTTTATTACCTTTATTTCACCAGTTTTCTTCACATCCACATGCCAATCAAAACAACCAAAATTAATAAAACTAAAAGAAGGGAATGGGAGATATTGAGGTGCCAGTGCACCCAGTGTCATATGACCAATAAGAGCTCAACAACTTACTAAAACCTAACCCTAACCCTATTCTCTCTACAGTTTGGTTAGGGTAATCCCTAACCTACCCCTACTAACCCTTACTTCTAACCCTAACTTTGATCCCCAAACTGAACCTTAAAAAGAGAAGAGCGATGGGCTCACTAGAGAAGCTGTTTCATAGCTCTCTCAGAAGGAAAGAGCTGAACGTATGTTGACCCAAACAAGGTTAAGAGGTCAGTTCATATAGTTCATACAGAATACATGATGTACCGTGTTCTGGGAGGTTTAGTTTCTTCTTTCAGTGTAACCCCCCTTCCAGCCTTTAATTGGGCTACAGAAATCCCTAAAGATTAGAGCATCTTGTGTTAATCGGCTGCAGAATTTCGACCGTTTGTCCTGCAGCCGTCCAGCGCTCTGTCGCCTCCTGGTGTCCGCACCCAGGAGGACACACACCGCGGAGATCTGCCGACGGACCACAATCAAGAGATTTAGAGAGAGAAACATTCCCCGAGGGATTGCTCCATGGATGGACGCGTTTTATTCCAGAGAAACTTTCTAGTTCAGAACAACTTTTAATGGAGTAAATAGCGGCAGGAGATGAGCTGCAGGTTTAAAATATGGAAACAGGTCAGGCGACGCGAGGGCTGCGCTTCCATTTGAATCCTCAAACATGCTAATCGTTTGTTTCCTCCGTCTTTGCATATTTCTGCTTTTTGAGTTTCACAAAAATATGGATATGAAGCGATCATACAATAGCTCTCTGTACGAGGGACAATTTGACTCTTGCCAACAATTATACACAAAATGTAGAATCTAAATGGGATTTCTGATCCGAAATTTGGTAGGCTTTTCGAAAACAGTATATTCCACTTCCTATGACTAGAAGAAGTCATGTACCGTATTCATAATGAGGAGAGTCATTTGTTCATCATGGAGAGAGTCATGGGTTCATCATGAGAGTCATGTGTTCCTCATGATGAGAGTCATGTGTTCATCTTGAGGCGCCATATGTTCATTATGAGAGTCATATGTTCATCTTGAGGAGTCCTGTGTTCATCATGAGTCATTTGTAAATCATGGGGAGTCATGTGTTCATCATCATGAGTTCACCATGAGAGTCATGTGTTTATCATCATGAGTCATGTCTTCATCATGAGAGTCATACGTTCATCATGAGGAGAGCCATTCATGTGTCCATCTAGATGAGTCATGCATTCATCATGAGAGACATGTGTTCCTCATGAGATATGTCTTCATCATGAGTCAATTGTTCATTATGGAGAGAGTAATATGTTCACCATGAGTCATGCGTTCATCAGGAGAGTCATGTGTTCATCAGGAGAGTCATGTGTTCATCATGGGGAGAGTCATTTGTTACACATCAGAGTAATCTGTTCATAATGAGAGTCATGTGTTCATCTTCAGGAGACTAACGTCTCCTAGCATATATTACAAATATATTAAAGTACACAATTCAGTTAGGGAGTAATGGCAGACAGTGGCCACTGGGAAGCAGCATCGACACATTTCACATGATGTTAATGTTGACTCGCTGATTGGCAGCGCCGGTAACCCCCAGCAGGGGCACAACTAGCACACTGACGCGTTCTCTGCTCAAACGTACACAAAATGATGATACTGAACACTAGAGCCTAGCCCTCATGGAATACCCAAAGCGCCTCCAAGGCTGCAAAAGTGCCCTCAAGATTGGCGAATACAAGAGAAAGTGCCTGATTGGCTGCCCTTTACATGTGAAATGATTGGGTGCCCTCTGGTGCCCCTTCATACAATAAATTATGACGATGTGCCCTCTAGAGCAAGAATGTAGCCTTTTTATTTTTTCCCCCTCGCCCTTCAAACACTCTGAGTCTGCCATTGAAACCCTAGACCCACCCAATAAGAACCAACTTAATGTACGCACTTATTCTATGTTGTACCTCCTTGCACATAAAGACAGTACTAAGCATTTTGTATCGTCTTAGCGATTGTGAGCAGTCATGTTCCTTAGTCAATAGAACAGGTTCTACTGCCCCTTTGTAGTTTATCAGAAGTCTTCTGCTTCCAAAGCTTTCAATCTGTTGACCAATCCAGGGAACAGCTTCCCTTACTCACCGAACACGACCAGGGTTTAATTAATAAGCAGCAGACGAGCTTACATGGACAACTTTAATAATTCACCTTCACTCACCGCTTCTCAAGCGATTAACGTGCAAGCATGCAGACACACACGCACAAACACACACATGCCGACACACACATCCATCAGTGTCACGTGATGCAGCAGAGGAGTGACTAGAGAAATCAATAGAGATGGTCAACGTTAACCAAACAGACATTTAATGAGATCAACAGGAGGACAGAGCCCAGAGACACACCATGAATCCTCCTTCATATCGTTAGATGAATATGTATAGATGATATCATCTATACATCAATCATATGTATATATATGATTGATTGATGATCGACGGGCTCATTAAAGTGTAGCTCAGAAGAGGAAAGCTTGAGATGTGATGGGTTCATCGCTCTGAAGCGCCCGGTGATGTCCACGACAATAGACGGGGGTCGATGAGGTGGTCCCGGTCCCTGTCCTGGTCCTGGTCCTGGTCCTGGTCCTGGTCTGGTCCCGGTCCCAGAGGGGGCATCATCAGAAGTCTCCTGCGCGGTCGTTCCCACCGCAAAGGTAGAGGAGAGCCTTCTCATAGTCCCCCTTGGTGTCCTCCTGGGAGGGGGGGGGGGGGGGGAGATTGGGTTACAGTTCAGAACACTCAGGTTCCGTCTCAGTTGCCATGAAGACCACAAGGTAGTGGGGGGGGGGGGTTGGTTGGTTGAATTAAGTAATGATGACTGATGACATCATTAACCCTGTGGCCCGGCGCCATGGATTTGAACGATACGTCACCTCTACGTCACTCTACGTCAACGCTAAATTGTAGCGTGCCGTCACCGTTACGCCACGCTACGTAATTGCTACATCACGCTACGTAACCGCTAAGCCACCGCTACAGTATGCTACGTCACCGCTATGTCAATGCTCTACAGCACGCTACGTCGGCGCTAGCACAGAGCAGACAAACATAGAGAGGTGAACTACTTCTAGAGAGGAGAGATGTAGATCTAGTTGAACTACTTCTAGAGGAGAGGTGTAGATCTATAGGCATGGATCTAGGTAAACCACTAGGAGAGGTATAGACCTATAGGATTAGATAGTGTACCTGGATGGTGTTGTACAGCGACACTTTGTAGGTTTTGCAGAAGAACTCTCTGACGTCCAACATGTCCACCTCGCTCCGGGAAACCATGACCCGGATCAGGGTCCCATCGTCTGTCCCCGCACGCTGGCCAATCACAGACAAGCTTTAGAAACACCCCCACTTGCTGGCCAATCACAGACAAGCTTTAGAAACACCCCTACACGCTGGCCAATCACAGACAAGCTTTAGAAACCCCCCCCCCACATGCTGGCCAATCACAGACAAGCTTTAGAAACATCCCCACACGCTGGCCAATCACAGACAAGCTTTAGAAACATGCTAGCCAATCACAGACCAGCTTTAGAAACACGCTGGGCAATCACAGACAAGATTTAGAAGCACCACTGCCCCTTAACCAATCAAGTACGAGTTTGTGTGTGTGTGTGTGTGTGTGTGTGTGTGTGTGTGTGTGTGTGTGTGGTGTGTGTGTGTGTGTGTGTGTGTGTGTGTGTGTGTGTGTGTGTGTGTGTGTGTGTGTGTGTGTGTGTGTGTTACCCTCATGGATCCATAAAGCGCCTCAGCGAAATAGGCAGGAACACTTCGAATGCACTTCACTGGAAGAAAAAAAAAAAAAAACTATACTACTAATACTAATACTACTAAAAAATTCAGGGAGTGGTCACTCCCTGAGGGACGTAGCATAACCCTGTGTTCACACCAAACGCGACGGGGCGACAAGATCCCATACAAAGTGAACGTAGAGACGCGTATCGGGCGAAATTTTCGCGAGAGAAAACTGGCGACAAATTTTGATTTGTCGCGCCACACTTTCGCCGTCTTCTGGCGAGCGTGTTCACGTGGATTTGTGGCGCGACATATTCGCTCGAGTTCAAATTTTTCAACTTTGACGCGAATTTCGCGCGTTATTCGCTCGAGTTCAAATTTTTCAACTTTCAACTTTTCAGCGTTCACTTCCTTGAGTGACGTAGCGTTCACTTCCCGCTCAAGCTAAAGACATGCAATGCTTGTCTTTAAATGCTTGTCTTTAAATGCTTTTGTCTTTAAATGCTTGTCTTTAAAAAGGTAAAGACATGCAATGCTTATGTCGGACATGGTTGTGAAATGGAGGACCTGGAGTCAAGTTGTGGCGCGAAAAATTCGACAAAAAACTTGCACAGCGACAGATTATGATGTGTGGAGCGACAAAACTTTGGCGACAACGCGAACGGGCGACAAATTTCGCGTTTGGTGTGAACGTAAGGTAACAGCCAATCAATGGTCACTCCCTGAGGGCGTAGCATAACAGCCAATCAGTGGTCACTCCCTGAGGGCGTAGCATAACAGCCAATCAAGCGGTCACTCCCTGCAGTTGAGTCCACCGTCAACAGCAGCAGGGAGAAGTGATAGTTGCCGTTTGCGGACTCCTGGAGCTCTATACCTAAATAATATAATATTATATAAAATATAGGTATCTATATAATATAATACAATATATAATATCACGGTCAAAAGCTGTTTTCGCCTCCGGATGATATTATGAATTAAAACTGCGTCAGGTTCTCGGACCTATCTGGTACTTCCACAACAAGTAAAGACTCGTAGTGGGGGTTATCTCGGCCAGAGGCCTGCATGGATTCGGGTACCCGACGGGTGAACCGCACAAATTCGATGAAACGGGGGAAAAATAATGTCGGTACTGTATTGGACACAGGTGCTGGTCGGGTCAGACGCCTGAACAGTGCGTGTCGGTCCCAGGTTTTTCGATTGCGAGCGAGACTTCTCCGAGATGTTATTCAGGAGCAGAGGAGTAAACTAAAATCGTCCAGTTTGGATGATGTGCTTTTTTTGCACAGCAATCTAAAGCACCACGCCAAACACCAGATAGTGTACTTCCCCGGCGTTCCATCTAATGTGTCTAATTTTCCTTCGGGTGCAGGTCGGGCGTCGGTATCAATTTATAGCGGGTCTGGTCGGGTGCGGAATGTAATTCTCGGGTATGGGTTTGCAAATTAAGACCCGTGTATTGATTCTCTGCCAGGGTGGAGAAGGAATTGGGGTAAGAAACGTTGTCTTTGACTCTCTGAAGTCCATACTGAACTGCAACTTGAGATTGATGTGGAAACTGCGACCTGCGACATAGAGGAGAAAGGGATCGTTCGGGCGATTGTCTCCCGCCGGAGCCCCGCTGCCTCGGCGCTGCTCCCCGGTGCTGCCCGCCGGAGCGGAGCTCCCGCGGAAGACTATCCGCGGTCCACAATCGCGGGAAACAATCCCATGTCACAGTTAAGTCTACTTCAGATGGATGTGGAAGTGGAAGAACCAGAGACGTCGGAGAATCCGACGGAGTGGTTTGAGATGATATTATGAATAAACGACTGCGTTGGGTTTTCCGACTTCGGTCCTTCCACATCAATCTGAATTTGCAGTTCAATCTGGACTCCAGAGAGTCAAAGCCAACGTTTCCTCCCCCAATTCCTTCTCCAACATGGCCGAGAATCAATACACGGGTCTCCACTTCGGTTTTTCCTCATGCAAATTTGCATCTGCCACGGCCCGAGGTTTGTGTCGTCTAGTGGTGGAGAGACATGGCGGACATTGTGTTTACATCTCGTTCGCAAGCTTCCGCCCCCCTCGTTCCTTATTGGTGGGCTTACAAATGTGTGGAACCAGTGGTTTGTAGCCCTCGCCCCTTCTAGCAGGCAGGCAATTTCTACTGACATGACGTCAAACGCGTCATTTGACATCAGGTCAGGAGAAATGTTAGGAGGACAGCTGGGCCAAGGGCAGACTGGGTTAGACTGAAAAAACTATTTTTTATTTTATAATAGCGATTATATAATGATAGAACGCCGGTTCTGCATCTTGTGAAGTATCCCTTTAATGTGTTCACCTCACCGATGGCCACCATGAGGTCCTCCAGGTTCCCGGTGGTCTCGCTCTTGATGCTCTCCTCGATGTCAGTCCCGGCCAGCTTCTTATAGGCAGCGAACACTGGAGGAGAAAGTAAAGGTACCACTTATTGGGTGTGGTATGACCTGACACTTAATGTACACACTTATCGTATGTTGTATGTGCTGGCACTTAATGTATGCACTAATTGTGTGTTGTACGACCTGACACTGAAAGATTAGTACTTGTGTAGCATCTTGTCCTAGTTTTCTTGTTGTATAAGGGGAATGGGTTAACCTAGTGATTGTTAGTGCTTGGCACTTGGTTCTATGAACATCCTTACTGTGCCGACATTATAATATTGTTGTTTCACTTCTTATGGCAAATGTACTTATTGTAAGTCGCTTTGGTTAAAAGCGTCTGCTAAAAGCCCAGAACCTAAATGTAAATCTATATCGATACATGACGTAACACACACTGGTGAGGAAAACATCCGGTACATCATTCAGGTCATAAACAATTCAGTGGGACGCTGATTCAGCCACATTCACACTATTGTTATTTTAAATGTTTTGAAGCGTACATATCAAACAGTAATCTGGGTTATGGCGAGTTAGCTTAGAGTTATCTTAGAGTTATCTTAGATTTAGTTTAGGTGTTTGGTTAGTATAGTGACTTAGGGGGTGGGGGTGTGGTTAGTAAAGATAGTAAGGCGGTTAGTGGACAGCAGTGAGTTAGGTGTGAGGGTGGTTAGTAAAGATAGTGAGGAGGTTAGTGGACAGCAGTGAGTTAGGGGGTGGCTAGTAAAAGACCAAACCCAGTCTCAGGTGTTCGTGGCTCCTCTTGCCCAGGATGGAGATGAACACCTCTTCATCTGTGCCCACCTTGGAGGCTCCTGCCTCAAACAGGTCCTACACACACACCCCCACACCCACACACAGTTTAAGACTCGATGTAAACTGGTTTGAAGACTGAAGGCTGGTTTCTTATTTGTTTTAAGACTTAGTGTAAACTGGTTTCTTACTTGTTTTAGGACTCAGTGTAAACTGGTTTCCTACCTTGGCATCTTTCTCAATCTTTCCCTCGTTAACCCCTTCTTCCCTGTTCCCCTGGAGAAGGACAAACAGGCAGATGACAGACAGACAGACAGACAGACAGACAGACAGACAGACAGATCAGATGTCAGACACCACTGTACATAAGGTGATTCCAGGAAGTACAAATCCAGCTGTATATCTGCCTCCCTCCCCCTCCTCCTCCCTCCCCCCTCCTCCTCCCTCCCCCCCCCCTCCTCCTCTCTCCACATCCTCCCTCTCCCTCCTCCTCCCACCCCTCCCCCTCCCTCCCCACCTGAAGGAGGACTAGCAGGAGTTTTTCGTAGTGGCCCGACGTGTCGCTCATGATGTCTTTCTCCAGTTTCCCGCCAAACTCTGAGAGAACGAGAAGGAGTAGAAGGGTGAGGTGAGGAGGAGGTGAGGAGTAGCTCCTCTAGGAGGAGGGATGAGATGAAGGTGAAACCTTTCTTGTAAGTCTTGATGACTTCCTTCAGCCGCTCTGGGCTCCGCGACGCCAGGACCTCGATCAGAACCTCATCGTTCGTCCCTGCACCCTGACGACCAATCAGAGTACCCCATCCTCAGTTAGACATACATAGACTGCTGCTATAACCAGGCTGCTACTATAACCAGCCTGCTACTATAACAAGCCTGTTACTATACCAGGCTGCTACTATAACCAGCCTGCTACAATAACCAGGCTGCTACTATAACCAGCCTGCTACTATAACATGGCTGTTACTATAACCAGGCTGCTACTATAACCAGGCTGCTAAACCAGGCTGGTATTATAACCAGGCTGTTACTATAACCAGGCTGTTATAACCAGGCTGTTATAGCATAAGGATAACATGTTGAGTTAGCATGTTAACATGTTGAGTCAGAATGCTAACATGTTGAGTTAGCATGCTGAGTTAGCAGGTTAACATGTTTCGTTAGCATGCTAACATTTTGTGTTAGCAGGTTAACATGTTGCATTAGCAGGTTAACATGTCAGCAGGTTAACAGTGGCCGGCTGAGTACCTTGAGGGCCTTGTTCAGCAGTGAGGCGTCGTAGAGGACCGGGGGGGTCATCAGTGCTACGATCAGGCTCTCAAACAAACCGTCCAGCTCAGACTTCAGATGGCTCACCAGGTCCTGAGAACACAGAACACTAGGAATCAATTTAGTGTCACTGTCTCCGGATTACATCTCTGCAGATCTGAACAATATAGGCCTATATAGAGAAAACCATAACATTTTCTATAGCAGGTTTCAAATGTTTCAATTAAATAAATGATCCCCTATAAAGGGGATTATTTGTTTATCAACACGGGGGATGCGCGCACAGAAAGGTGGCGAGAAGAACATTTGTTTGACCGGTTGCCATGGTTATCTCCGTGTGGTTAATTTGCAGTTGCGGTGCTAAATAGCGATTGTCAGCTTACTGTTACATTAAACTGTAATCAGAAAAATCGGTTATATGCTATAGACCCTATAGTATCTTTGGTATAAAGGCTGGGACGAATTTCGAATTATAAATATGTACACTTTATGTTGAAAGTAGACCGTTGCTATTCCCTTCAAAATGAATGGCGCGGTGATTATTCTTCAAAACGAGAGCTGGTAAATTGTGAAAAATTGATGAAACTGTAATCAGACAATGCGGTTATATGCTATAGACCCTAGAGTATCTGTGGTATAAAGGCTGGGACGAATTTTGAATTAGAAATATGTACAATCCACAACATTAGCTCTCTGGCTCATAGCGCCGCGGACTAGAATACCTCCCAAGTCGTAGCTACGGTCCGTCCTATTTATATGAAAAACTTTGTATTTGGATGTAAAACGCATGAAAATATAAATGAATGATCTTGTTTTCTTTCCTTTAGCGAGTGACCATAGTATAAGTGGAATAATGCCCTTCGAGGTGTCAAAAACATTGTTTGATCGATCGTAATTAACTACTTTTTGATGAAGATTAAATCAAACAGAGCATACATTTAATAAGCATGCAATACGAATAAGAAAAAGCATAATTATTAAATTATTTAAATTGTTTTATTATGGTGGCAAGCAAGAAGTAGAATAAATGGGATAATCAGTCCTATTAAAAGGGTTTGTGCAACCAACCGCACACCATGACATGATTGCGGCTCTTGTTGTCTCGTCTCTTTCTGCTAACGACATGCGCGTGGGCGGGGACTGTTAAGAGTGAAGTAGACTGATAATCCCTCATAACAACGCCCCAAAGCCATGGGGGCATGTCTTCAGGCTCCGCCCACCCAGTGCATGGGGCTGTGTCCACAGGCTCCGCCTACACAATGCATGGAGGCGTGTCTTCAGGCTCTGCCTACCTTCTTGTAGCTCTTCTTATAGGCCTCTTTAATCTCCTGTCGCTGGTCATTGCTACGAGCCGTCAGCAGCATCAGCACCGCATCCTCGTCCGTTCCTGATCAATACATCTGATCAATCAATACCTGATCTATAAATAGATCAATACCTGGATCAATTCATACCTGATCTATAAATAAATCAATACCTGAATCAATAATACCTGATCTATCAATAGATCCATACCTGATCAGTTAATAATTGATCTATCAATAAATAAGGCTATTTCTTAGATTATAGATGGATAGATGGATGGAAGTTGAGGTATTGTTTACTTTAGGTATTAGGGTAGAGATGTATAAGTTAAGGTCAGAGACGGTTAAGGTGAGGTTTGTAAAGGTGAACAAGAAATAGAAAAGAAAAGCAATAATAAACAATAACATAAAATTATGAAACAAGTGGACGGTTACAATAAAGTAATATTTACACACAATGAAAACCACAAATGAAAATAAACTGTCTAACACTTACACGCTTAACCTGTTAGAGAAGGGTTAAGGTTAAAGGTAGAGGTGTATAATTTAAGGTAAGAGATGCTTAAGGTGAGGTTAAGTGTAGAGATGTAAAGAGCTGGAAGCTCAGTCATCCTGGCTCCGCCCATGCTAACGACCAGAGAATGACACTTTTAACGTCTCTGGGACTGACGGGGGGATAGGAGTTTGAAGGTCAAACTGTCAAACAATAATCTAAAACCCATATTTTGGAGGAGGAGGAAGGGGAAAAGGAGGAGGAATGGGAGAAGGAAAAGGAGGGAGAGAGAAGGAGGAGGTGACTGACCTATTCCTTTCATAGCCTTGTACAGGAACTCGGCATCTGATTTTGGGTTGAAGTTGACGAAGGGACGGACAGTTCCTCTGTATTCCTAGGACCAGACCAGAGCAGGGGTTAGACAGTCCAGAGACAGGTCATCAAGGAGCAGGTAGGGGTGAGACAGTACAGAGACAGGTCTTTAAGGAGCAGGTTGGGGTTAGACAGTACAGATACAGGTCATTAAGGAGCAGGTAGGGGTTAGACAGTACAGAGACAGGTCATTAAGGAGCAGGTAGGGGTTAGACAGTCCAGAGACAGGTCCTTAAGGAGCAGGTAGGGGTTAGACAGTACAGAGACAGGTCCTTAAGGAGCAGGTAGGGGTTAGGGGTCATCTTGCTCTAGAAGGCCTACAGGGACACTGAGGACGTTGGGGATGGAACCCAGAACCAGTGGCCTCTAGCCGGTTTGTAGGTGGGAAGGATGTGAAATAGTACTAATCGAAATTATTACGATGTGTGTGAGAGGGAGATACAGACCAGGACCATCCCTATCTACAATGAGGACCGTGTTCATGTCTCCAGCAGCCTAATGGCTCTGCAGTCCTGCCGCTCGGCTTCAGATTGCCGTGGATCTGAGCCGGCCCACCGCCTGAGACTGCTGCTCCATTAACCCCCCATCAGGATGTCCCCGACCAGGACCCCAGACCCCCCCCCCGCCACCCCAGACCCCCTCTTCCCCCAGACCTCCTACTGCGGCCAGGAGATGGAAACAATGTGAAGGAGATGGAGCAGTGGGTGGACCCCCGCAGCTCCGGTCACACGATGTTGGGGGGTGAGGTGAGCCGAGACTTGTCTGTTGTTCCGCTCCGGCGGAGCGTTCAGCGTGACAACACGACTTTAGATCAAAACCCGCTCTGCTGAACCGCAGACCCACAACCCTCCTCCAGTCCAGCCCCCCTCCCCTCAGACCCACAACCCTCCTCCAGTCCAAGCCCCCCCCCCCTCAGACCCACAACCCTCCTCTCCAGTCGAGGCCCCCCCCCCCTCAGACCCACAACACTCCTCCTCCAGTCCAGCCCACGCCCCCCCCCTCAGACCCACAACCCTCACCTCCTCCAGTCCAGCCCCCCCCCCCTCAGACCCACAACCCTCCTCCAGTCCAGCCACCCCAGCCCACCCCCCCCCCAGACACACAGCGGCTGACAGCGACTCCTGATCACAATCCACCCCCCCCCCCCAGACCCGACATGGCAGGTCTGTTCACAATCCATCCATAGATCATACAAAGAGTTAAAGAGGACATATTATACCACCAGGTGTGAGCGTGATTAGCCTTACAAGCCGTTTCGAAAATATGCCCCATATGACATCACTAGTGGGCGTGTCCACCTAGATCTGTGCTGGATAGATGAGCAACGTTTACTTCAGTCAACTGGGTAGGCTGGTAGACCTGTCCTAGACCACACCTGGTGGTATAATATGCCCCCTTTAAAGAAACAAATCCTCATATTTAGTGTCGAAGACGGGTCTTGTCCCGACCGGACCTGGTGGTCTGAGAGAGTTAGTGAGTCACTGTTTGGTGGATCACGAAGGTAAACAACTACTAGTAGACCAATACTAGTCTGGGGCCAAAAGCACCTGACCTTCCACACCGAGATGCTAAACATGAAGCTAGCCGGACAGCAACACAAAGCCCTCCACAGAGGAGTCCTACTCACCATCCTGCTGAGACCAACGAGCCGGAGAAGAGGTGGAGGAGGTGGAGAAGAGGTGGAGATGAGACGGAGACGAGGTGGAGGAGGTGGAGATGAGGCGGAGACGAGACGGAGATGAGGATGGATGAGGTGGAGACGAGGTGGAGACAAGGTGGAGGAGAGGGGGTGCAGGTTCCTGGACAGAGGAACAGTTCAAACTCCACTCAGGTACACAACCACAACTCTCCTTATTAACAGACTATTTGGTCGCGGCGTATCAAGGTTTCCCGGAGAGGTACAGGTCTTACCGCGGGCGTGGGCGGGTGGAGGAGAGGATCTGCCCGTCGTCTCTCTGCTCAGCACCTTAAGGTGCTCTCTGACCCCCTGTGACATCACCGTGACGTCACCCAACACCGCGGTGTCCTGTGTCATCCGGCCGGATCCACGGCCCCTCTGGTCTCCAGTGACCGATGGAACCCTTCACCGGGCCCCACAATGTCCAGTGAGCCAAGTTATGTTCCCACCAGAATATTTCCAGTGCCCAACAGGATATTTCCAGTGCCCAACAGGATATTTCCAGTGCCCATCAGGATATTTCCAGTGCCCATCAGGATACTTTCAGTTCAACCTAAATGTTTCCAGTGCCACCAGAATGATTCCAGTGCCACCATTAAACCTGAACAGTAAACAGAATCTAATCAGGGGACGGAGTGAAGAGGGAATGATTTTTTTAGAATTAATTTTCCTACATCCTCCTTAAATTTCTCCAGAAGGTGAGCCAGCTGTTGGATTGTTCTGAAGTCTCCTTTTGAGGAAACAGAACGAGAACAACAAACCCATGGATGAGGAGCCTTGAACACCTCATCACTGAAACACACAGTTATGCAAAGAGGAACAAGAAATCGTATTTCATTTGAAAAGGCAGCAAACCATTTGGTACTTAGCGAGGGTGCTGTGATGGAACGTTACCAGATGAAAACATGAAACGTTAACTTATTTAAACCTTTTGTAAACCATTCTTATAGATCTCTCTAGCCTCAGTGATTCTCCGTTTGTAAAAGTACACAGTACATGAGAGGCAGGGGTTGCATTTGCGTGGTATTTATTTATTCAGCAGTGTACTGGGAACAGCACCCGGTGATGGAGAGAGCACCGTCTCAAAGTGTCAGCGGGCCGGGGAATCAATCAGTCAGACGACTGCCTGTTGACTTTCTAAATAAAGCTTTAAATATTTAAACTCATGTCTTAACATCTGAGAAACCACCTTGTTGTGGCGTTCTCGGGTTCCGCTGAATCCTTCATGAGGTTCATAACATCACAACACCATCGCCCCTCGGCTGGCTCCTGTTGCCACGACGATGGGACCCAGGTCAGGTGACAGCTGGGAGACATGGGACAGGAAAAGGGTCAATTAAACATCACTTCCTGGGGTCCCGTCCCCCCCCACTGACCACTACAACGGAGCTTTTAGAGTCACCTTACAGAACAGGACGTTCAATCGTGTAGTTAAGAACGGCTCTCATTAATAATATATATATAATAAATCATTAATTATGTTTACCTTGGCCGGGCTGCGTTTCTACTGCTCTTAGTTTGCACATAATTTATTGTTGATAGTTAATAGGATTAATTTTATTTGTAATACAATTCATTTATTCTGGCTGACTGATGTTTTCTGCTGCGACACCCACATCACTGAGTAGAACATCTTTTCAGCCATTAATGCTGAGATAATAACATGTATTATTTTAAGATTAACATCTTCAGGTGAACAACATGCTTAGATAAGTAGTTAACATCCCAAACCCCAACACCTATGAACCTCTCTCTAGAGAGAGAGACAGGGACAGAGTGACAGAGAGGGAGACAGAGACAGAGGGACAGAGAAAGACAGATAGAGAGGGAGTCAGGTCTCAATTTTACATTTTGGTATCAATAATTAATGTTTATTTGATATGATAATTTATGAGTCTAAAATTTCTGTTTGTTTTTGCGTGTTTGTCAAGGCTTTGTCAGAAGTTTCATCACTCATGTCATTAAAGCTAATTCAAATGGCATTGAGAGAGAGACAGACAGACAGATAGACGCACACAACCACACCCATCCACACCCAACACCCATGCACACACAGCGAGCGAGCAAGCAAGAGAGAGACCTTGATTAAAGTGAGGAAAAACATTCTCTCTTCTCTTTTCTAAAGACAGTGAATGACCACATACTCTATTGACCCAGCTATTGATCTGCATAACCCTAAACAGATCAATATTGTGTTCACATAATCAAGCCAATGATTAATTGATCAGTGATCAGTTATTAATGGCTGAGACACATGACTTCCGGCTAAATCGGCTGTGAGAGACAAAGAGACGCATGACACGGCCAGATGGGATTAATTATGATTGGTTGAGTAAAAACAACAAGGCCGTGCCTCAGAAAATGATGGTTTGGAGGATTTAGCTGCGTTTGTGCTGCAGTCATGCCTCTCTATTAAAAGACGTTCCTCAACACATTCATACTATAATAAAACATACATTAAAAAAAATAACATGCTTGGTATATAGTTGTGCTTATGTCACACGCTCGTGCGCATCCCAGCCAGGTAGACAGTAACACGTGTAGTGTGTGCGTGCGTGCGTGCTTGTGTGTGTGCGTGTTGGGGGGGCTGACATAAAGTGTGTTTGTGTTTTAAATCATCTCCCCTTCGAGGCCGGAAGCGCATCACATCGCACCGCACCCTGAACAGCCAGACGTGGCAGCTGGACGCTGGGTCGTAAGTTTGTGTCGTGGACGTGAGAGACAGAAGTGACGCCACTGTTTACCTCGCGATGACCAGGTGATGGCAGACAACCGGACATCCTGCGTCACCGTCTCATGGTACATGGACTGCAATTATACAGCGCGCCTCTAACCAGACGCCACTCTAAGTGCTTTACAATACTGCCTAACATTCCCCCATTCACACACCGACGCGGATTCAGCCACGCAGGGCGACATCCAGCTCGTCTGGAGCAGTCAGAGTGCGGTGCCTTGCTCAGAGACACCTCGACACTCGTAGTAGCAACCTTCTGGTGACCAGCCAACCCGCTCTACCTCCTGAACCACATACCGCCCCTCATGGACTTCATTAAAGAACGACTTCCATTCCAACTACATGCTGACGTGTTTTAGGAGAAATAAGTCATGCCAGCTATTTCCTTAAAATAGCAAGCCTCCATTTGTCTATAGGTTAGATCGGACACACGTCATCTTTAAATACCCCCTTCAAGAATGAATTTTCAAATTAAGCACCCCCTTGTTGCCCGGGGTCTTAAAGCCTACACTACATCCATGTCAAGACTAATTGCTTTTCGTTAGGAGTTAAATAATGCATTCTTTAATAAGTTTAATAAGCTGATTCTCGACAGAGAAGTGTGAAGGGCTTCTACTCTGAAACGTTGTGTTTTATTGCAGACGATAATGCTAGTACTGACCGACCCCAAAGCTGTCAACACCGATTCCTTTGTTTTTATTGTGCGTCTGAATAGAGAGATCCAGTGCTGAGGTGTAAATTAGCCCTCAGCGCTGGCGGAGAGGATCGATTCCCTTCACCGCCTCTCCATCACATGCCCTCCTGGCGGAATCCAAATCCCTCGTTTAGAACCAGGGATCCACCAGGGAGGCGAGGAACAGCTCTGGTCTCTGGACCGGTACTCCCCTGCCGGTTCAGAGACACGCTGCACATGGCAAACTGAACATGTTAACATAGTGGGGGTTCAGCCATCTTGGTTTTACATTACCTTTCGGGTGGGGTGTAAGGAACCTCCCTTCGAGTTCTTCTCCATCAGCGCTCACTCGCCCTTCCACCACGTGCAATAGTCCTCCTCATCTCTTCAGACCACAGGTTGCAAAGGCGGTTAGACAGTGGACGCAAGGCGGTCCACAGTGACAACTCCGGGGTCTGGGGGTCCCCGGGAAAACTCCAGGGTCTGGGGGTCCCCCTGAAACCCCCCCTGTCCCGGGCCGGGTCCGGGGCTAGCAGTAGGAGCAGCGGAGCCCGAAGCAGGGCTCCGGGAGGGAGCGGGCGCCCCCCTGGCCCGGGAACCCTACCGAGTGCTTCAGCTGGCGGAGGAGCAGCCAGAGGAGGAGCCCCAGGAGGAGGAGCAGCAGCAGGAGGAGGGCCAGGTACAGGACCACGTTCAGCCCCCAGCTGAGGGCCAGTGGCATCGCGGTGGAGGTCTCCAGGTAACGCCGGGGGGACACCATGACCAGGAAGAGACCAGGAGACCAGGAGGAGACCAGGAGGAGACCAGGAGGAGACCAGGAAGAGACCAGGAGGAGACCAGGAGGAGACCAGGAGGAGACCAGGAGGAGACCAGAAGGAGACCAGGAGGAGACCAGGAGCTACAGACCAGGAGGAGACCAGGAGCTACAGACCAGGAGGAAAGGGGACCAGCTGACCAGGAGGATCTGACAGGAACTGTTCTGCTCCGGCAGGGCTGTGGCGTTGTGAGGGGCTAAACCCTCCATCAGGACCAGATTCCCTCCTCCCTCCTCCCTCCGTCAGGAGAGTGCGGGAGGAGGGAGGCGACCACAACCCTCCAGGAGAACCACCGGGAATCAGACGCCACCACCATAAGGGCAAATTCTTCACATGTCATTAATTTAATGATTCTGCAGACAAGTGCATTAAGCTGTTAAGCAGAGTAATGATGAGATGCCGAGTTTAAAAAAGCTGCTGGGGTAGTATGAAATAATGCTTGCAATATATTTTTTAATTAAAATGATTTGAAGTCTGCATTTTGTGGTTGGATTAATATCATTACCATATCGTTGTTCATTTGCAAGACACACCAGCAATAAACCAACTCTCCCGCCTCTTTCTAGCCCAGTCCTCCCAGTACACAGCGGCTCTCTGCTGCCCCCCAGCGGCCAATAAACACATGAGTGCGACTCTGCTGCAGCCCAGCGTCCAATAAACACATAAGGACTGCGGTTCTGCTCATAGACATGGTTCTGCTGCCGCCCTGGGTCCAGTAATTACATAGGGACTGCGGATCTTTGCTGCCTTCCAGCGGCCAATAGTGGCGAAGTCACGCCGCTTCCTGTGGAGCCCATGGGACCTAATGAGATCGAAAAATATGAATGGATTTCAATGGAGAGAAAGTAATTATTGTCTGGTCCCAGTCTTAAAATATCCTGGATTACACGCATGTTTGTGGATTTAAATGATATTTTTTCATGCCAAGAGTTTGACCGTTTATTGTGCAATTGTTAAAGACTGTAGGAAAAAACACGAGAAATACCGTGTTCCAATATCCATACTATCCGTACTTACTAGCCTAAGTTTGAGTACGTAGGGCGTTCCGATTCAGATCGGGCGAAAATAAGTGAACTGAAAGGACCCGGATGGTGTCCTCAAAACCATAGATATATATCTATGCACAAAACGGTCAAATCGCGAAGTGTGGCGCATGGGGTGTGACGATATACACTTTTCGTACTCAACGGCAGCCATCTTAGCTACGTAGCGGAAGAGGGCGGCGCCAGGCTTAGCCAAAGTCGGTGGGTGCATAGACATATACATAGACGCCGCATTGACTGTTGCCGCCCACTAGAGCGACGTGCCTACAGGGCGGCCATCTTGGAACAGGACCATTCGCTCCTACAGTGCATTACGTCTATGGAGAAATGATGTGTCTACAACAATAAAAATGATCATTAAATCGCTCATTTTGTCAAGCTATTTTTCACGGGGTGTGTTTGTCAAACATCAGACCAGACAGACAGACATAAAATAGAACAAAAAAATTTTAAAAATATCCAACCACGCTGTATCATAGCTACTTGTATGACGTTTTTAACGAACCAAACCGTTTGAAAATCGGTCAAAAATTCAGAGAAATAATTCTATTTTGAGATTGAGGAGTACCTGTTTCCCTCGTAGATGTTCATGTGCCGCTGCCTCTGTTGGTCCTGTTCCAAGATGGCCGCCCTGTCGGCACGTCGCTCCCACAGTTCGAATGCCGGCGTCTATGTATATATGTCTATGGGTGGGTGTGTTCGAAACCGCATACTTGCTTACTACGCTTACTAACTATGACGTCAAATATTGAGTAAGCGAGAAAATTAGTAAGCGAGCTTAGGTAAGCGAGTAGTATCCGAATGTCTTCCTACTTCCGGAAAGATTTTGAGTAAGCATCGCTAGCTTACTAGACGTACTCAACTGCCCCAGAATGCACTGCGTCTATTCAAAAAGAAAATGGAAGCAATGGCGCTAAACACGGAGCCGCAGCAGAGCCCACAGCCATACCGATGTAAGTTGAATCGTCTATTACCGATCGTATGTGGTCAACAATATATTTGATTGATTAGATTTTTTAGGATGAACGTAGCTTTGTTGTAGTCCAACATGTGTTTAAAGTTACCGTTCTTGATGACTAAAGGGTCGGCCTGTTGATAGCTATATAGCATGTAAATAAACGGGTAACAGTAATGCAAGTGATATCACCGTAGTTTTAATTAATTAATGTCACCAGCTGCGTTTCTATCCCCCTGCTACACTCGATAACAAGTATGTGCGTTATTGATCGTTTAAGGGACTGATGAAGACACGGAGGCACTTATCAGGTGGAGAGGGGCCAATGATGTGTTCTTCACGGGGAGGCGCAATGCCTCCATGTCCGGATTTCAGTAAGACACCACTTTTCAATTGTGTTATTTCTATGTGTCATCTTACGTTTTATATAGAGGCACGAAAATATATCAAAGGGTTGAGGGTTACCTTTGTGCTCTCATGAGAAGTGTGTTTGTAAAAATAGGCTATTGGATGAGACGAGTTAGTTTAGTTGCCCCTTTCATAAGTTTATGCTAATTTGACCAATGTTATTTGTGTAGGACCTATATAAAGGACATGGAGCTGGAGGGGAAAGTAGAGGCCCTCTAGGCAAAAAAAAAAGTGGGAGAATTTAAAACAAAAATACAAGGTGAGTCCAGGTATCATATTTTACCTTAGCTTGCCTTAAAAAAGAAAAGCTCCTGAAAAGGAAAACTGTTTATCCGTAATCTCTTCAAAAGAAAATCTGGAGGCTTGTATAGTGCATTTCAGATCCCAGTAAACCACATACGTAACTGATGAATAAAAAAAAGGCCACAGCGAACTAACGTTTGTAACCTGTGAATCATAGTTATCAGGATGTTTCTTTGTTTTAGGAATTGAAAGCCCCAAGGACGGGCGTAAGCACAGAGGGAGGAGAGGCCACTGCAGCAAACTGGAAGTGGTTTGTTCTCATGGATGAGGTGATGGGGCACCGCCCAGCGATCACTCCACCAAACCCCATCTCCTCAGCCATGGGAACAAACTCTGCTGCAGTGGCCTCTCCTCAGGAGGAAGAGGGGGAGTCCACTCCGTGCTCCAAACGAAAGAGGGAGCAGGAGTGGCTCTCCTATGTTAGGAAAATGGAAAGAGAAGGAAGAGGGAAAAGGAAAGAGGAGAGCGGAAGAGAGAGAGGAGCAGAAAGAGAGAGAGGGATCTACAGAGAGAAGAGAGGAAGGAGAGAGAAAAGAGAGAGGAAGACAGAAGGAGAGAGAGAGAGAGTGGCGAGAATGGATGGATGCGAGGCAAAGAGAGGAAAGAAGAGAGAGAGCGGAGAGGGACAGGGAAAATATGGCCAGGGAGGAAAGGCTGCTTGCCCTCTTAGAGGCCATAACAAAAAAATATTAAATAAAAGTCTATTTTGAACCGTTTCCTCTTTTGTTGCAAGATAATTCTGAAGGATTATAAAGAGTAAAGGGAGGCAGTAATAACATGATATTGAAATATAATATAATTAAATGATTTAATTTATGATTTAGTTATCGTTATCGTATATTTGTTCATTGTTTATTTAAATGTATGTTCTTATATATTAAAGCATTTAATCACATCAAATTATTTGTGTACTGCGTTAATAATGATTTATTCATATCTATTTATTCTTACTATGTATAGGCTATTAGATTATTTATTTAAATGTATTCCTGTCTTATAGCCTGTAAATGCTTCTTCCTACGGTTTCTGCCATATTATGAATAGTATTCATATCAAGTGTTATTGATCAGTATTACATTTAACAATGACTATTTATTCTTATCACTAGGCTTCTCACATTATTAGTCTGTGAGGAGAAAATGAAGCGGTGTTCTAGACGCTCTCAAATAGATAGTAAATTTAGGATTGCCATACTCTTATCAATTGTTGACAGCACTTTGATACAGTTTACCTAAACAAATAGGGTACTTACTTTCAGTGCCACAACATAAATGTCCGTACACCGGCAACCATGTACCGACGGCGAGCTGACTCCCTCCTTCGTCTCCGCGTGCTGCTGCGGCTCTCCTACGGCTGGTCAGGTACATTTTACGAACGAACGAACGCGATGATAAAACAATATAAATTAACAAATCTATCAAAATGATTGGAAAATATATAAAATCTAAATCAAAAATGGAAATATAAAAGGCTGTCTCAAATCCAACTAAAATCTATCTATCGGTCTATATTTATCTGTAGGTAAGTATATATATTCTGTATTAACTGTATTAACTGGCAATCTAGCATTAGGACAAACGCGGGAAAATCAATAGAAAAGAATAAATATAAAATAATTAATCATTTTTTTTAATAATTGTTTAATAATTGTTTTAACATATCACCGCAAATCCTCAGGTTTAAGGTGTACTGTGACGTTAAATGTGGCGTTTATATATTTATTTATAATATTTATTAACGGCGCCCGGCCGGTAGGTTATTGACACGTCATTTTGATTCACGTCATCTGAGGTGGTTAAGTACGGACGGTCTTATGAACGTCGATTACTCAAATGGATTAACTCAATCATTATTTAAGGATTCGAGAAGTAAGCCAAATATTTAGTAGGTAGTAAGCAGTAAGCAAGTATGCGGTTTCGAACACACCCGGTGTCACGTTAAAATTGTACCGGGGGCAAAAATTGTACCGGCCTACGTCATCGTTTGTTTACATCCTTGACAACCTGCCCGGCAACAGACGACGCGATGCAGAAAACATGTTTCCAAACAACGAAATAACATAATACAGATAGCGGATCGCTATCTGTATTATGATAGATAGCGATAAACAATTGTTTTTACTTTATATTTGTATTGGTATTTAATTGTTTTAATCGAAAACAATAAAAAAATTTGCCCGCGAAAACGGGCGATCGCGTCAAATGACAAATTGTCATCTGACGCGGGCAAAGGCATTTGTCATTTGACGCGATCGCCCGTTTCGCGGGCAATATTTTTTTTATTGGTTTCGATTAAACAAATTAAATACAATACAAATATAAAGTAAAAACAATTGTTATCGCTATCTATGTCATTTCGTCGTTTGGAAACATGTTTTCTGCATCGCGTCGTCTGTTGTCGTGGGGGAGACACTCACGTGATTGGCTGTAAAGGAGGGAGACATCTGATTGGCTACAGACAACCTCCTCTTAGAAAAAACGCATTTGTGGAATCAGTCACGTCAGGGGAGTCTCAAAAGTTTCACACACACAAATGCAGGGAGGTTTACAAATCAAAAGCACTTTGTAATACAGGTCCAACAGTTCATATATATGAATGTAACAAGCCCCAAATGCGTATTTGATGAAGATTGCAAATACTTTAACAATTCATGTATTTGTGATTTTTTTTTAGATTTGTGTGTGCATTGGAAATATGTTTATGAATCTTGTTTTTTATATGTGAATATTTTTTACTTAACATATGAAATGAAACATATTTGTGTGTGTGCATTGAAAATGTATTTGTGTTTTGAGTCACATGTAGGCCTATATACAAATCCCCAAATAACATTTGTAAATCTTTTTTGTGCATTTATGAATTTCTGTGTGTGCATTTATGAATTTATGAGACTGTGTCATAGCTCCATAAGTGCGCATACGGGACCTGTAAATCCGAACACCCGATACTCTCAAAGTGTTCGAAGTGTGGTGTCCAATTTTTTCCCCTTCCCCTGCTTCCAAGTCCAAGACCCAAGAAGAGAGGGTGCAACACGTGGATATAAAGCAGTGTGGAAGACTACATCAACAGCGGAATCACGGAAAGATTAATAAAAGAAACGTATGTTTATAAGAGCGCCATCATCTGTATTATCATAGTAACAAAAAAGTGAGACTCACAACCAATCAAACCTAAATAATATCCTTAATACATGTAAGTTTTACCTGCTCCCTGTGTAGTGGCAATCAAATAGGTCTCCGTCCGTTTGCGGTCACGTCTGGCTTTTTGCGAACAATTACGGATGATATGGGCACAGCTTTTATTTTATTACTCCTCGGTTTATGCCATTGTTGTGGCACACTTATGCAGGACTTCGTTGGGCTTTTCTTGCTGTCTGTTTATGAGCTCCAGGGGTATAAATCAATCCCCACTATATGGGAACAATATCCTGGCGCCGCTGTAAACACAATACAACCGGTGTATATATCGTCCGCCAGCAGACGATATTGTGTATATATCCCATCAAACGCATACTGCAAGACCCTTCCTGTCGGCCTTCTCTCTGATATATCAGAACAGTTTTTTCCAAAAAATGTGAGGTGACTTCCTTTGGAAATTGTGTGTTGATGGTATCATTGAAAAACGCCATATTTCTTTTGCCTAGGAGCGAAAGCTTGACAGACATAGCAACAGTAAACTAAGGGGGGCGGGGCTTAGCGAAGGGTCAATTGTTCAGATAAGAAGGTTGTAGAGAAAACACGAGAAAGACTATCGCCCTGATGTCGCGTATAGTGTGACGTTACGTCAGAGACTCAATCATCCTCACAGCGATTCAGTGCCAATTAGATCAAAGAAGCCGGTGTGTTTTTTGTTCCTATGGTTTTTATCCTCGCCCTTGAAAAAAGTGTGTGAAGTGGAGCAGAGAGCTCGCCATTATGGCAAGCCAAATTATCATAAATTTGCTAGACTAGATATGTGTTGCGGATATCTGCAATTCAGTTTCGCCTAGTCAAAAAAGAACCGTTCGGATATCCGCAACTACATTCCTCCCTATCCACAATTTGTCATTTCAGATATCCGCAAACACGTTCCTCCTAGGCGAAAATGAACGTCACGTTTGCCATTCATGTCGTCTATGGGGTTTGTCAATTACAGATATCTACAATTCAGTTGCGGATATCCACTATGTGAATTACGGATATCTGCAACTGAATTGTAGATATCTGTAATTCCAGTTGGAGATATCTACAATTTGATTTCTGACTAGTCGTAATTCCAGTTCAAGATATCTTTAATTCACCTTAATTCAAGATATCTATCAAGTCCCTTTTCTCGAATATCCGAAAATTTAAGTTTTGACTAGGCGAAACTTAGGTTGTAGATATCTCTAACTGGAGTTACGCCTAGTCAAAATGACGTTTGTAGATATCTGTAACTGGAGTTACCGCCTAGTCCAAAATGACGTTGTAGATATCCATTATCAAGTCATAAGATATCCTGAAAGGAATTTTTGATTAGAGAATATCTACAATTGTAGATATCTGTAACTTTCATTCCGCCTAGTCAAAAATGTAATTACAGATATCTTGAAATTCGAGTTTTTTGGACTAGGCGAAATGACGCGTTTCAGAATATCTGTAATGACAAATTATAGGACCGCCTCCCACTTTAGGCGGGAGAGCGGAGCAAGGTCGTTGTCGTGTTCCGGGTAGGCTTCATTGTTCAGATTAGAATGTTTGCCGCTGGTGACGGGCTCCGTTCAATTTCCATGGCATTTTCTGTGTGTTTTTTCTAATTACAGTCAACGCCATGACTTATTCCATTCGGGAATGAACCAACTTCTTCTTTGATTATGGCGGCATGGGGGAAATTACGTATTTTCTGGATATCTTAAAAACGTTCAATGCCCACGTTTGAAGATATCTTTAACTTCCATTCCGCCTAGTCAAAACTGAATTACAGATATCTGCAATTGTCATTTAAGATGTGTGACGAGTCGAACATCGTTTTCCTTGACGTCATTGCAGATATCTGTAATTCAGTTTCGCCTAGTCAAAACTGAATTACAGATATCTCTATAATTCAGTTTCGCCTAGTCAAAACTGAAATACAGATATCTCTATCTGTCGTTTCGACTAGATCGCCATTACGTACAGATATCTGAATGAAAACTCCAACAATTCAAAAAGTAATTACGACTAGTCAGGAAGAAGTTGTTGATATCTACAATGGTAATTCCGGATAGTCAAACTTAGTACATAAATGACAATTTGGCTTTGCCATACGCCATCGCCAAGTAGCGGGGTGTGTACGTATATCATGCGTCGAGAGCAGCGAAGAGCTTGAGTAGTCACAAAGCGACTCATACACTAATAAAACCTAAAAATAATATTGATATAATGTTTTCTTTGTATGAGAAAGGGTCATTTAAATCCACAAAACATCTGTGTAATCCCGGGCATATAAAGACTGGGACCAGAAGATAATTATTTTCTCTCATTGACTCCCATTCATATTTTTCGATCTTATAGGTCAGTCCCAGAGCCCTACCGGAAGCAGAGGCGTGACTTCGCCACTATAGGGTTCGTGACGTTGTTCAGCGCTCAAAACACATCATAGGACTGCAGTCTCTGGCTGGCCCCCAGCGGTCAAATAAACAAAACACATGAGCAGAAGTGCAGTCTACAGTGGGATTTATATTACAAACAGAGCAGGGTGAGATGGAAAGACGACCGAGACAACAGAGCAGACCCGAGGGCGGGTTGAAGACTTTGTGTTGCATCGGCCCTGAAGGGGCAAACGTGGACTGCATTCAACCGGAACTGCGGGCAGTGTGTGATGTATAAAAATATGTACAGAATCATCAACAACAGGCTTTGGTAAGGCCATGGTTGTGGCTCTGAGGAGAACTGGCATCACCGTGGAAACGGGTACAAAAACATTAAAAAAAAAAATAGAAAGAGACTGCAGAGAAATGCCTTTTTTGTACATCGCGTGAAGAGCACAGAGGCTCGCGCCGCAGACGGACCGTGGTTAACGAGGCGATGGCTTCGCTGTAACGAGGCGACGACCTCGCTGAGCGATTTAAACCAGTCCCCACAGGGACAGTAAAAAAATAGAGTTAAAATATCCTAAAACCGGCACTGCCTCCCAAAAAAAAGTGGGCGAGGCGGCCTGGGCTACGATGTTCGCTGGTGAAGAGACGAGGGCGGGGGGCGGGGGTCAGATGATGTTCAGCTGTGGCCGGCGGGTGATTAGGACACCTCGTGATACCTGGGGGAGCCAGAGGAGAGGTCAGCGGGGAACACGGGGCTGCTGAGGGAGGTAGAACTGTTCAGGTACCAGTATTGGAGTTCTTCCGATACTGCATTCGAGGCAGCGTATTGGAAGACGGCGAGTCTGTGCACCGAGCCGACTAGGATCACAGATCCTTTATTACACAGGCAAGAGAAACATCCAACACTACGGCGGGATACCTGCATTCGTTTATGGTCGGCGGTGAGAAGAGTCAGAAAACGACACGTATGCTAAATTCAAGAGTGTACAAAAGTATGATTATAAATGAACCAAGTACTGTGAGAAATATAATAGTTGACAGTAAGTGAATCGCCTTCAGTAAACAACACGTGCAATTGGTAGCCAAATTGCTAACCGCTGTATCGGATTATACTCGCGATATAAAGGGAAAGGGGTCTTACTTGGCGCTCTTGTACTTGTCGGGGAACCGACCTGCTGGGCGTGCTGCGGAGGCGGCGGAGGAACAATCTGGTGGAGGTCCTGGAGACAATGGGGGTCAAGGTCCTCCACAGAAGTAGCCAGACACCTCCCCCAGGGCAGCGGGTGTGAGAACCACCAGATGAGGGGAGAAGGAGAACAACAGTGAGACCAAAGAGGAGATGAGATGAGACTAGAGTAGGAGAGGACAGGAAGAACCAGGAAGGTTCATGACCATTTACATTTAGCAGACACGCTTATCCAGAGCGACTTACAATAAGTCAATATTAATTTGTCAGAAGAAAGAAATGACAATAGATATATCTCCGTCGGACGGTCCAGGATGTTCATAGACTCAAGCACTAACCCATCACTAGGTGTGTTAAACCCTTATCTTCTAATGTGTACACACACGATATGTATAAGATCAATATGTTAGATAAGATACTGCAGACGAAGGTCACCTATATATAGTGAAGTGCGAGCGTGTTAGTTTAATCTGATGTGTGGGTGGTAGTGGGGGGTGTGATGGTGTGTAGTTTCAGTGTCGCCGAGTGTGTAGTGAGGGTGGGTGATGGTGGGTGCCTGTGTCAGTGCAGGGTGGAAGGCCGCTTTGCGACGATTAGTAGTGTCTTATAAGTAAAATGGTTCGTGCCCCGGTATGTGGATTTGGTTCGTAGTTATAAAAGTCCACAAATAAAAGAATGGTGTGCTACAAGTACAAAATAAAATCAATCCCTTGATTACTGCCCTTGAGTCAGTTATTAAAGGGCCATATGAAAACGCAACATGCAGAAGTGCACAAAAACTGTTACCATTTTTTTTTTGTCGTGGTTTCACGTGATGCATATATGTCAGAATGGACATTTCGGAGAAAAAAATAAAAGACTATAAACCGACGATTGAAGGATATGTTCCCTGAATATCGTGTCAGTCTAATCGTAGTCTTAGTAACGTTGCTAAGCTAGATGTGAGTCACACCCATCAGAACTAACCAAGTCGTGATTGGTTCTGATCTCGAGAACATATATAGACCGTAGCGCGCGTTGTCCGGCGTCCCAGGGCTTACCAGGACTTCCTGTGATGTGTGTGTGGGCGTTGGTGCGAGAGAGAGGGCGGCGGCCGCCGTTGTGTGCGACGGGAGACTTGAGTGAACGGCTCTGAGGTCCAACCATGGCTGAGCTCGACAGGTACTGGGAGGAGGGATAACGTTTCTGCTGTTAGGAGAGCGCTCGGGACCCGACTCAGCGAGAGTGCAGAAACA